>APFE030306597.1:7392-63846 GCA_000404065.3 Pinus taeda
ATGTTACATGTTCTCAATCATTAATATACAGATAGTGTGGGGTTTTCAGCTGTAAGCTTTCCCCGGGTTACAGACTGTCTTAATGTGTGCATGCTTTTGATGTTTTATTGTTATTGATGCTGCTATATTGATGATGAACGTAGAGGATCTTATGTATTGTGTATGTATTCCGCAATAGTACATGATCAGGATAATCTCCATTGAATATGTGTTTATTATTCAAAATTTCTACAGGCATTGTGTAAATTGGATTTAATCAAGATTTTTAGGCATTGCTCTAAGGCCATGAGTTCCACCATATTATTAGTGGCATTCCCTGAATGACTATGAAAGATGACTTTTATGTATCCCTACTCATCTCTTATGACTCCTCCATAACCAACTACCCCATGGTTTCCCTTAGAGGCTCCATCTATATTAAATTTCCAAAAGCCATGAGGAGGCGGTTGCCAAAAGTCATTCCCCTCTGTTGTATGACTGACGATCTTGCTTATGCCCTGGGGAACAAGCATCTGGAGACCCAAATTCACAAGTATCTGAGCATCTTGGTTTAGAGGAGGGTTCTCAGGTGGTTGATTTAGAAGGGTACTCACAATTTCTCTAAGCTGTCTTATAATCTGAGCTATGATGCTCTAGGTTGAGCCAATTCTATTCTTGAAAATCCTATTATTGTGCTCTTTCCATAGATTCCAGATCAAAAAACCTGGTATCAGAGTTCAGGCTTTGTTGATTATTTCTTTTTTTGAATGGTCCTTCCTCCAGTTCTTCAAAGTGCCAGTGATGCTGAATTCGTCCTTGTCGGTTTGCCTAAAGATTGTGGTTACCCAGTTCCACAGGGTAGAGGTGAATGGGCATAGGTTAAGTAGGTGATCCATCATTTCTTCTTGTAGATCACATAATTGGCATCTGGATGGACCAACTAAACCTCTTTTTCTAAGATTTTCCCAAGTTAGAATTTTTTTATGTTGCACCAACCACATGAACAGTTTGATTTTCATCCAATGTGGGTACTGCCATAGGTCCTTCCATATCTTATCAGGGTTTGGAAAGTCAAGCCCAGTTAATTATTTTGGCTTCTTTGAGATTGAAGTTGCCTTCACTGTTTCTTCCCCATCTTAGTTGGTCAGGCGATGTTGAGGTCAAAATCTTTCTCTGTTCCAGGATCACTGCAAGAGCTTCTACCTGGGCCTTCAAAGGAGTCTCTTCATTGTATATTAGGTCCTTCCATTTTCTCCATTTGTCCTTGTCTCTAGTCTTATCCCAAAATTCACTCACCCTGAGTAGCCCTTTATTGTCAGTGTCATTCTTGAGAATGGCTAGGTCTTCTATACATAGATTAGGCTTCTGCTACCAGTTATCCTCCCAAAACCAAGCTAGGTTTCCATCTCTGATCTCCCAGAAACTATGCTTCTGAATAATGGCTCTATTCTCCCAAGCATTGTTCCAAATGTGGGAGCCCTTGATGAGCCCTGTCATTCGAATATGATCCCTTTCTTGCCAGTTATTTGCATACTTCTGTTTCCAAAGCTTGGCCCAAGGGGTTTTCGTTTCCTTTAGCCATCTCCACCAAAGTTTTGCCCCCAAAACTTTGCTTAGGGTTTCCGGGTCATGAAGTCCCAAACCACCATGGGTCTTGGGTTTCCAGAGCTTTCCCCAAGCTACCAAAGCCCATTTCTTTTTCTCTTCCCCTTTGCCCCAAAGAAAATCTCTTTGGATGTTCCTGATGTGTTGTAAAACTCCTGTTGGAGCAGGAAGAGCTGAAAACATGAATATGGGGATGGTTTGCAAGACTGCCTTTGTGAGCACTAGCTGTCCTGCTATATTCAAAGATCTACTTGTCCATTTCCTGACTTTGTCTTGCAGTTTATTAGTCACTGGCTCCCAAACTTCCTTACTTAGAGGTTTGTCGGTGAGAGGTATGCCTAGATATTTGGAGGGTAGTTGATCTCTTTGAAAGCCAAGAATTCTGTTGAGATTTCTCTGAATAGCAATATCAATATTAAAAAAGAAATTTTTTTATTTTGTGAGGCTTACCTCTGTACCAGCGGCCATAGCAAAGTCGTTCAAGATTTTTTTGAAAGATTTAGCTTCCTTGACCATGGGTGTACCCTACAGCATAGTGTTATCCACAGATTGTTGATGAGTCAAGATATCCCCATTCAAAGTTAGTTTGAGACCCTAGATTCTTCCTTCCTCATTGGTTGATTTGATCGCTTTGCCTAATCCTTCCATCATGAGAATAAAGAGGAAAGGCGAGAGCGGATCTCCTTGTCTAAAGCCTCTCGAAGGCCTAAATGTTCTGGATGGAGAGCCATTAAGTAGGATTGAAAAACTAGCTGAGGTAACAAGGGCCATTACCCATCTTATCCAGTTGTGGTCGAAGCCATACGCTTTTAGAACTTCCCTGATGTATGACCATCTTAGCTTATCATAAGCTTTCTCTAGGTCACGCTATATGATCATGCCCATTTTCTTATTGCTTTTGAGAGAATGAACCACCTCGTGAGCTTGAATTATGTTATTTAGAATTTGTCTTCTCTCCACATATCCGATTTGCTCCTCAGACACAAGAGTTGGAAGAAGGGGCTTGAGTCTGTTTGTAATTACTTTAGAAATAATATTGTACACCACATTGCATAAATCTATGGGTCTGAATCTGTCTCGTGTCATAGCTTTTTCCTCCTTTGGAATCAAAGCTATGAAAGAAGCATTGAGCGCCCTCAAAATGGTTCTGGATCTCCTCGAGTCCTCCACAACTTCAAGGATATATTGTTTGACTATTTCCTAGCATGCTTTGAAGAAGTCAACATTGAACCCATCCGGTCCTAGAGCTTTCCCATTTTGCATTTCTTTGATGACTTCATTAACTTCCTCTTCAGTCACTAGCCTATTAAGATTGTAATTGTCTTTCCTAGTTACAAGCCTTGGAATGTACTTTATGAAGTTGTTGATAGATTGTGATCTATCTATGAAAGGCTCCTCTGCTATGCTTTGGAAATGGTGTACCAGAGCACATTCCATTTCTTTGTGGGTGCTGAGCTCTTTCCCTTGAGTGCCTCTGAGTTTTGAAATCCTGTAATGTGACCTGTGATCCATGGTTGACTTGTGAAAAAACTTTGTGTTTCTGTCTCATTCTTTAAGCCATTGCACTCTCGATTTTTGTCTCTAGAAGATCTCCTCTTGCTCGCATTTGTCTTCCCATTCCTGTTGAAGAGAGTCAGCTTGCATTTTTCTTTCCTTGGTATTTCTTTCCTCGGTAAAGCCATCTGTGATTGATTCGTTGTAGTTTCTGTTCAACCTCTCTTTTAGCTTTGAAAATATTGCCAAACTCCTTTTTGTTCCATTCTTTAAGCTTGAGTTTGATGTGTTTCAGTCTCTGTTGTAGAAGGAACATATTAGTGCCTTGAATGGGAAAATCTTCCACCCACCATTTACCAATATTACTGATGAAGTCAAGGTGGGTGAGCCAGACATTTTCAAACCAGAAAGGTCTATTCCTCAGAGTGCCTATAAAAGAAGCTGTAAGTTGGATAGGCCAGTGATCTGAGCCTCCAAAAGGAAGGATTGATGCAATCAAGTCAGGGCCAGTGAGAAGGAGGTCCTCCAAAATTATAAATCTATCTAGTTTAGAGGAAACTTGAGAAGCCCCTCCCCTCTTATTGTTCCAGGAGAAAGTACCATTTATTGTCTCCGTGTCCACTAGACTCATGTTGTTTAGGAAGTTATGGAAGGAAATGGAGTCTCTGCCTAGTGTTCTGGTCCCGCCTTTTTTCTGTAAGAGATCTAATCATATTAAAATCCCCTCCCAAAATCCAGGACATAATAGGATGTCTCTCTCTTAACTCCTCCAGTGAAGTGAAAACCTAAGTTTGTCTTCAAGTTTTTGAGGACCATAGACATTTGTGATCATATATATTTCCTTATCACCTAAAGGTTGGATCACCATTGAAAGGTAGTTCCTGGATGCTTCAACATACAGGATTCCAAGTTTCTGGGGATTCCAGAGTGTGAGAATCCCTCTTGCCATGTTGTCTGCTTTAACTTCTAGATATTCATACTTAATAAGTCATTTGCTATGTATCTCTCTGATTTTATCTATTGAACATTTTGTTTCCTGGATAAACATCATGTTTGGTTTTTCCTCTTTTATTCTATTACTAATATTTCTTTGCTTCCTTTTACTTCCTAGACCCCTAATGTTTAAGGTCGTGAGCTTCATTATGAAAGATTTGTAAATGAGTAATGAGTAAGATCTTTCATCTTACTTGAATTAATCATGAGTTTCCCACACTCTGTCAGCAACTCATTCTATCTTTTCCTTCCTCTTTTCCTGCCTGGGTTCTTGGAACAGTGTCCTGATGTTGCCTCCATCATTTTAACCCCTCTATTTTCCTGGCTGTCATGGTTTCTTTTGACTCCAGAACCCTTTGCTTGAGATCTCCAGAGGAAGAGTTATTGTACTCTGTCAAACTCCTCTTGTGGTAGAGAATCAACCCCTTTGGTGGTTCCCTGCTCCAAGAACTTTTCTAGATCAAGATTCTCCGTCTCAAGAATCTCCTATAGTTCGTGGTCCTCTGTCCCACCTTCACTGGGGGTCATCTCATGGTCCTTGCCAAGTTCCATGATGCTTGGCAGATCTTCCTTTAGTTTTTTGTTCTCAGGTACATCCTCCATGCTAGCATCTTTTTCCTTCTCTACAGGATTATCCTCTGATGCTTGGTTCATCTCATTGTTCCCACCTGCTTCTTCTAAAATCTTGAAACTGTTATGACTTGGGTGTTTATCCTCGCTATTTTTCCTTTGGTACTTTTTTCCTCCTTTCCCTTTGTCTCCCATCTTGGTAAAACCTTTGGGGTCTTTGCCTGTGTTGGTTTTCATATTGTTCTCCAGTTTGTTTAAAGGGAAACCTCTGATGAGGTGCCCGTGCTCATGACATTTACGGCATCTGAATGGGACATGTTCATAGTCCACCGCCTACACCCATTCTTCATCATATACTTCTAGAATGATTTCATCCGGAAGTGCTCCTGATAGGTCCATTTCTACACATATGCGAGCAAAGGAAGTGTATTTTCCTCGCAAAGTCACCTCTGATATTTTTAAAAAATGACCTAATTGATTGTCTATGGCTTTTAAGGATTCAGGCAGCCAATAAGCTAAAGGTAGGGAGTAGAGTCGTATCCATACCGGTACTGATGTGAATGTTTCTCATTCTGCAACAAAATTCATCACCCATGGTCGCATGTAGAAGCCAACCACAGCATAAAAGTATGGTCCTCCTTCGAACACTCTGTATTTGTCTTCTAGGTTTGTGAACACCACTGTGAAGAAACCCTTGGACCCAAGGTGCCGCCATGTGATCCCTGTGCTCCTGTAGTGATGGATTATTTAAAACAACCCGGGGTTTAATGGCTGACCTGGGTTTGCAAACCCCTGTCACACTCATATGCTCAACTCTCTGACTGTTTCCCCTTGTTCTCTTCTCTCCTCTAACTTCCTCATGATTCTCTTCCTGCTCATGAGAATTGCTGTTTTTCGGCTTTTTTGTGATGATCCTCTCCATTTCTGCCTCCATTGGTTTTTTGAAGTGATTCGAACCTGCTTCCTTGCTCCTGTTTGCCACTACATGGTTGTAGGAGGGAGTGGAACTCCCCCCTCCTTGCCCCTCCATGGCTACCAACAATACTCCCCTGTTGGTTCAAACCCTCGTTCTGAGCTTTCCCCCGCAGCGCCGTCGTTCACCCGTGGGTCCACAATTTTCGATTTAATTAAAATATCAACAAAGCATTCTAAGAAGTATTTTTCATTTTTAATTCTTCACTATTGTAAATATGACAAATTCTTTTGTCCCATAATATTTTGGGAATTACTACTGTCACGAGAATTACCATTCGACACATTTACAGATAAGAGAAGGAAACATGGAAGATGATTCTCTTTTCAAGAGAGGCATTGGACTACAACTGGGTATTATTTTCAAAGAGTTCAAAGAAAAATTACTAGTAAAGAGTGGGAGAGTTATTGTTTACCATATACAAGTTATGTTGGGTCCATGGAAGTTGTTGTTTCTTAATATAGTTTTTGGTTAAGTCAACACTTTTGACATGATCACAAAAGTTTTAACACATTTTAAACTATAATACATATTTTGAACCATATTTTATAATATAAGCATTTTTTATGAATAAAAAAATGTTATTTTTTCTTTAAATATATATATATATATATATTGATCAAATATTGCCTATTTAAATTGATTACATAAATTAATTTCATTTAAAATTTTTAAATTTAATTCAAATACAAACAAAACTATAAAACATAATGCAAACAATTATAGAAATTTTAACAAAATTTGAGTTATGGGATTCTAATGAAGCCCAATGAAAAAATCTAAAACGTTGGGTAGTCATCTACCTCCTAGTATAAACGTAAAGGATAATATTCAAACAATTGTAGAAATTTTAATAAAATTTGAGTTGTAGATTCCAGTGAAGCCAAATAAACAAATCTAGATCGCTTGCTAGTCATCGAGCTCTTAATACATTCTATAAAGGATGCAGGTTGATCGAAGAATAAGTGGGATTGATCATTGTAACCTTTACGATCTGCAAATTTTAGAAAATTTGTCTTGTCACAAATATGAAGATAAAGTTGTATTGTAGTGTCACAGATTGTACAATCTATTTTATTGTTAGAGAGACAAACCTACGACTTTGATGGTTGTGTGTTTTAACCATGTGAAGGAAGTTTGTATAAGTGAGTCATGTACTTGCATACATAATGCTAAGACATTATGATGGTGATAGGATACATATTATCTAATTTAAATTAGATTATGATTAATCAATAATGTTATACAATTTAATGTAAATTCTATTTAATATAATATATATAATGCTAAGATAAATTAGATTATGATTAATCAATAATGTTATACAATTTAATGTAAATTTTATTTAATATAATATATATAATGCTAAGAGGCTATGATGGAGATAAGATATATGTTATTGAAATGGGATTATGTTTAATTAATGAATTTATAGAATTGTTAAATTAAATCATATTTAATACATTGTATAATATTGATTATTGTTTTAATTCATAATTTCATATTAATTATTATAGAAGTTAATTTTAAATTAATATCACTTTCGATGTAGCTTCATTGTTGTTTGACCACATTTGATTAGTGGACATGGCATTTCCAAAAATAAATAAGATTAAATTACTATTAACTGGGCTAGTTTGATGTTGATATTAAAATTGAATTTAACATAAACACCAGGACTTGGTAATATGTATTATATCTAGAAAAGTAGGTGAAGGTGATGCATTAGGACTCATTTTAATTTTTATTTCCCTATTTGTAATAAGATCTAGAGAATTCTGGAATAAGTTACACGTGGATGAGATGGTTTCTTTGGTACATTATTTAATATAACAAATGTATTAAATAAGCATATAGTTGGAGGAATTGAGTACTTTTTGGGATAATAAAGATATTTAAGGGATTAGGTTTGATATTTTCTAGGAACAGAGAATATAAACCTTTCTCTCATTCAAGAAATTCCTTTATATTTGTATAATTAAGATTATTGTGGATTGAATATACATACTTAAATGAAGAATAAATAATTCTCATTATTTTGAGTTCGAGTCTACATCACTACTCGACCAATATCAACACAAGAGTTGAAAAAAATTATTATAGCTAATTAGATACATTAATTAACTAGTTGGATGGTGATAAAACCATAAAAGGTTCAGTGTCTTCTTCCCCATTAGATAATGAACCAAATAGTTCCTTGATGCTTACTAATTAATTGACTCGCCCCATTGGAAGAGAAAAGATTAGTGTGGTCCAAATTGTTATGGAACATCAAATTTGAACTTGTTTTATTGTCCCTTCTCCCCATGAAAAAAGGGGGGTATTTCATCAAGCTAATTTGAACCATATTGTTAACGGTCTTATTTGTTCTTACTGAAATAAGAGAAACATAAGCCTCGGATTCTATAGAATCTATACCCCTTGCTACTCGGGCCCTAAGGATCTCGGATAAAAAGAGTTTTGAGAAAGAAAAATCCCATCTCCTTGATGTCTTTGTTGAGAATGGTTATAGTAGATACATGGGTCAAAAGGCTTTCCTAAAAGCTGCCAAGAATTCTCTTGCTAAAAGGGAACCAAAGGAATGGATTCCAGGTGTCCATCTTCCGTTTGTTCAGGGGACCACTGATAAGATTGCGAGGATTCTAAAGATGCATAGTGTCCTTGTGACCTTTAGGCCCCTTAACACCATTCGTATGTCCCTCAGAGCAGTGAAGGATCCTATCGACCCTAAATATATGAAAGGGGTATATATTATCTCTTGTTCATGTGGGACCCCCTATATTGGTGAGACTGGTCGCTCCATTAATCAAAGGATTAGTGAGCACGCAGCTGACCTTAAGCATAGGAGATCCAAGTCTTCCGCTTTAGCTGAGCATGCGGAAAAAACCAATCATCATGTTTGTATTGAGGAGGCTAGTGTTATTGCTAGAGTTTCACAGTTCCATCATCGGAAATTTAGGGAAGCTCTTGAGATTGAAAAGAGGTCGAGCAATCTCAATAGAGAGGATGGCTGGAAAATCAGAAGATGTTGGGTCCCAGCTCTCTCTTCCTAATCGCTTTCTTCCCCCCTCCTCCCTCCTCCCCTCGTTTTTTGACTTATCTAATTATTTGAGCTGTTAGATAATTATAATAATAAGTTAATTTAACATATACAATTATTTTATCTAATTAGTTAAAATATTTTTATTCTTTCCACCCCTTGGCTTCTTTTAATATTTTTATACTATTAATACCTTTTATAACTAACTATTATTCTTAATATATATATATCTATATATAATATATATATATATATATATTATATATATATATATATATTTAATTTTTATAAGGTAGTCTAATCCTTTAGATATATTTATTTATTACAGTTAATTTTAAATTTATATATATATATTATATATATTAATATATTGTTAATATTAGGTTAATTTAAATTTAGATATTCAATTAACTTTTATATATATGTATATGTATTTTTTTAAATATTTAATACTTTTAACTATAACTTTAGCTAACAACCAATTTAAAATTAAAATTACTTTATATACATTTATAACTAGTTATACCTTTTATTCTAATATTTATATTTTCTATGTTTTTTAAATATTTATACTTTATATCTTTTAATTATCTATATAATATACTATATATATATATATAATGGTAAGGTCTCTTAATATAACTAACTTCCTTTTAGATTATTAAATAATTGATTTTTATGACCCTGGTCTATGAAATTTAGCCCTTGGTCAAGTTAGCCATTGGAGGCTCTGCTCAAATTATTTAACATGCAAAGCTGGATCTGATTCTTCAACTTGTCCTGACGAAGAACCACACTGGTTGGTTCAAAACGCGTCGACAAAAGATATATCATGTGATTTACGCCGAAAAATCTCTCATAAACTTGATATGGATCACATAAGCTTCAATTTAATAACTACAACTCTTTAACAATATTCCCATTGTCTTGAGTCTTCCAAAAAAATTAATCCACATCATGTCCACTTCAACAAAATTCACTTATAAAATTTACATGCCATTAAAATATATATATATATATATATATATATAGATAAGAATTATGATATTCAAAAATAAATAAACTAAATACAATAGGTATATTCATATACTATTTGTATATCGAAGAGAAAAAAACATTATATATATAATTTTATTATCTATAGAAATTAATATAATTTTTAAATTGTGATATTTTATTATATAATTAAAAAAAATAGTTAATTTTAAATATATATATATTTTTTTATATATTTTTTTTAAATTATAAAATTAGGTTATTTTTGTTAAAATAATTTAATTTTGAAAAAAAAAATTCACGCAGAGAGATTTTATCTTTAACTCTAATAATTTTAATGTTTTATTTATTATAATGAAATCTTGAAATTATTGTAATAGAGAGTTAAGTTGAAAAAAATATATATATTAGAAAACAAATTAACATAGGAATTTATTTAAAATTGTAATAAAAAATAAGTAAATTCATTTTTTTAAGAAATTCAACTTATAAAAAGAAATAAAAAAGGCAACTTGTTAAAATATAATTTTTGAAAAACATGTCTTCGAAATCACTTCCTCTCATAGTAATCTTCCCCTCGACAACTTGTTAATGCTCGAAGCCATGTGTTTTCAATGGTTTTGGTTAGGTTTTCAATATATTGTTTTGCTATAGATTTTGAGTAATTTTTCATTATATTAACATTTTTAAAATATATTATCTTTAAAAACTTTTTGTAGTTTAATCTATTTCATTTAATTGGTATTAAAACAAATATTTGTATTATTCCTTTTATAGAAAAATGCATTTAATACATTACTTATGATGCAATTAAGTTGATAATATAGATAATGTTATCTTAACATTAACATTAAATATGTATTTTAATATTAAAATTTTAATGTAAATAATATTGTAGGTATTTGTATTTACTGATATCTTTTTAAAGGTTATTGGAAGATTTTATTGATTCAAAATATCATTTTATAAAACAGATATCACTATTTAAAATGAGTCTTATCAGAGTCTACCACAAGGGAAACTATAATTACTAATAGATGACAAAGGCCTAGATCTATCAAAATGTAAATACTTGTTATTGTTAAATATATAACTGCTGAAATAAACTATTCTATTGAAAGTAAAGGGCATAAACCAAGAGATTGTATGAAACATCAAGTATATGATGAAGTGACTAGGGTCATATTCCAGGTGCTTGTACCTATTGGTGCTGGAGGCTTCAAACCAGAGTGAAGATGGCCTTCTATTTGGGCTAAACGAGCGTCTAAAATGATGACACAAGAGCATTGGTGGTGTTGGACTCAATGGATTTCATTAAGAAAGGAGATGATATCATTGTAGTCCTTGTGATGTTCATTCAGGACCCTGCCCAAGAGTGTCTTCATTTGCCAGTGGAGGGTAATGGAATTAATATATTGGCTTCATCATCCCTTAGTATGCCTAGAGTCATGTACCCAATTGGTACCTTCAGCTTGCATTTTGGAATTAGAGTATGCTTAGCGGTCACTTATAGTCAAGGCTTCTAGTTGGTAGATTTCCTCTTGGATTTCTGGAGGAGTGGAAGAAGGGAATATGGCCATAGTGTTTTGAGCCTGGGATCAAGCTCACGGCTAGTCTTGAGGGCCTACAACTCTAGAACCCCAATGATAATGCAACTGACTGCAGGGCATGGTATTATAGAAGAAAAAATTTCAAATTCAAGATGACCCCCAGTAGACAAAGAAATTGATAAAATAGGATGATAAGATTCTTAGTAAGATGGACACAAATTTAAAACACAATTGTAAGGAAAGTATAGAGAGAAATCTAGCAATATGTAATAAAGGATATACATAGAGGGAACAACTAAGGGCAGGGTCCAACAACCATAGGAATCCAGTGACGCCAACAACAGTGCATACCACCAAGACAATCTATAAACTATGAACTAGAGTCCACTATGCATGAACTACAAACTGAAATAACTGAAAGGGTTGTAAAAGTTGGAAATAGAATGAACTACCAAACATTGGTTGGCCCACCTGGAATGGAAATTCTTCAGGATGAGGAAAATAATTTTCCAATTTCCTCCTACCCCTATTCTAACTTATGTTATTGCCACTGCGAATGTCCTAGACATCACCTCCTTAAGCATTTTCATCGTGCTCCTCATGTGAATGTTCAGCACCAGGGGCATGCACTGAATCCTAGTGTCCCATGAGCCAATACCACCATGTAATACATTTCTCAAAAAACTAGTGTCATGGGAGAGTCTTCCCTCTATGATGTATATGAGCCACTAGGATTACTATAGGACACAAGGCCATGACAAATGGATTTAAACTCCACAAAGCCAATGTCGTGCAGGGGAATATCCCACTTGTGGTGGGGGAATGTCATTGGAGTTGCAGAAAAACATGTAGTTGAGGTTACCTAGCCAAGAGATTGCAACCATAATATAGATTGATAGCTTAATGTGAAGGGAATGCACATCAGTTAGCATGTGTGATTCCATGGGGTGGGATAGCCACACCATCCTCTCCCTTAAATGCGATGGAAGATGATGGGGTGGTGGGATCCCCCCTTCCATGTTGACACAAATTCCAACACGCCAATCAGGAATTTTTTAGCTTGGTCAAGAATAATTTTTAGTTGCTCCTTCCATGTTGACCATGCCTCATCAGAACATGTAGCTAGCAGGTAAAAGTTTTATTCCTCACAACCCACGTTAGCCAAAAAACAACTACCTTGTTTTTGGATCATTGAGAATGGGAGATGATGATGAAAGGAATGGATTGGATGAATATTTGAATGCGAGAGGTGAAGGTCTCTAATCACCATATTTTACAAAATTTATCCAATGGAGTCACATTTAATATTCTCTTGGTTATTGTGGTTACCAGTTGAGAACCACCATCCACTTGTAATTTTGAATATCCTTCATTCTTGGCAAGACGCAAACCTGTTTCTAGAGCAAGGAGCTCAGCTAAATTATTAATTTTATCCCACAATTTCTAGTATAAATAATTTGCACTTGTCCCTCATAGTCATAGAATATCCCACCATAGCTAGATAGACCAAGGTTCCCTTTAGAAGCGCTGTCAAAATTCAACTTTACAAATCCCATTGGAGGAGGAGTAAAGGTTAGAGGAGAATCATTCCTTATGTTCGGGGGATTCTTTTTATATGAGTTATCATAGATAGTGAAAGTTCCAACTTGTTTAGAATCCCTATCTCGTGTTAGTCAACTTTCCAATCCTCCGGAGTCTAATCCTCTACTTATAAGATAGTTTCCCTAATGTTTTCTTAATGAGTTGCCATGATTTTCCTTCTTTAGTTTCCATATGCTTGAATATCCTCTTGTTTCATTCCAGGTTAACCACATTAGAAATCCTAAAAGCAAGATGTGTGCCCAATTAAGGACCAAATTGTTGAAAATACATGGACACCATTTTTCCATTGTTTCTAGAAGGCTATTGTAATTCTCGTATGAGTACCCAAATAAGAGTAGGATTTGAGTACATAACCGATTGGAAAAAGGACATATATTAAGCAAGTGCTCCATATTTTCCTCTTGGTTCTTGCATAGAGGGCAGATTGAAGGACCTTGGAACCCCTTTTCTCGAATTTGATCTCGTGAGAGTATCTTTATTTTTCCAATCAACCAAAAACATTTGGTGATTTTGGGCCAGTGTCCTTACGTCCAAATCTTATGCCAAAGTGGATCTTTTAGAAGATTGTTGTGACCATCCAACAAAGTATAAGCTTCCTTTAGGGAACATTCCTTTATCTGATATCCCAAGAAAAGTTTATGCTAACCTTGTTCAATTGAGATTTTGTGGTTTTGCAACTCTTGCACTAGTATTATCCAAGCTATTGCAGTAGGGTGATCAACCCAATCCTCCATTGTCTTCCACTCTCTCCATAAAGTAGCTTCTAGGGATTGTTTCCAATAGTTTACTTTTGTAGAACATTGTTGTGTTGTTACAAAAGCTTCCAATCTCGAAATTCCTCTTGGTCTCCCAAGCAAGGCAATTGTTTCCATGCATCTTTCCAGAATACTGTTGTGCAACCATCCCTAATTTCCCAAAAGGCATGGTTTTGAATAGGGTTCTAATTTGTTCATGACAGGTTCCATGTTGAGGAGCCTTAGGGGTGCTTCATTGCTCTTAACTTAGTCAATTGACAAGAGTGTTGATTGTATTTCTTGTTCCCAATTTGTTTCCATAATTCATTCCCTCCCTAGACCCACCACCACCACGAGAGTTTAAATCACATTACTTTATTGAGAATGTCTAGATATTGTATCCCAAAACCCCCTACCATCTTAGGAATATAAATTTTCTCCTAAGAAATCAAGGACCATTTTCTTTCTCTCTTTTCTCCTCTCCAAAGGAAATTTCTATACAATATTGTGATACCCTTAAAGATTTCTTTAGGAGCTTCCATTATCAATAGTTAGTAGATTGGGAGTGCTTAAAGGATATAATTGAGGAGGACCAGATGTCCTGGCAAGTTGAGAGTTTGAAACACCCAACTATCCAACTTTTAAGAAAGTTATTGTAATATACCTTGTCAATGAGCTACATGCAGGGAATTCCTCAACTAGAGGAGCTCCTCAATACTTAGTGGGGATTTTACCTATTCGAAAATTCAGTAGAATAGGAAGATTTCTTTGTATAGAAACATTAATATTGAAAAAACATATATTTGTCTTGGTAGCATCAATCACCGTACTTGAGGCATTGATGAATTCACTGAGGATTGTTTTTAGAGTATAAATATCACCCACCGTTGGTAATCCAAATAGCATAATATCATCAAAAAAATGCTAATGAACGATGGGATATCAACACCATACAAATGAGTCCCATTGAAATTTTTTTGAACTCCTACTTCTTAAAGTTATCTACCAAGCCCTCTATTGTTATGATGAAGAGAAAATGGGAGATTGACTCCCCCTATCATATCCCTCAAAATGGGTTAAATTTCAATGTTGGGGAACCATTCATGAAGATGGAGAAAAAGGGGGTATAAATAAAGGATTTAATCCAGACAATCCATTGATCCAAAAACCCAAACGCATGGAGGATTTGGAGGAGATATTCCCAACTCAATTGATCATAGGATTTTGAGAGGTCAAGTTTTAGCATCATCCCTATTCAATTGGATTTTTTTAGGGAAATAATAAGCTCATGGGAAATCACTATCCCATCCAAGATCTGACATCCTTCCACAAACCATGTCTATTCAGGAGATACGATTGAACTAACAGAGGCTTAAGATGATTTAAAAGTACATTTGATATAAAATTATAGATGACATTACATAGGGACATCCGTCTAAAACCATTAACAAAGTCAACACTATTAGATTTAGGGATTAAAGTGATAAGAGTGGCATTAAGTCCTGGGCATACCAATTGTGATAGATGGGATTTTTCTACTAGTGCATGTACCTCTAGACCCAATAAATACCAACAAGGTATGAAAAACTTTGTTTTGAATTTGTTCGGTACTAGAGCTTTCTTTTTTGGCATTTCCATCACCACGTCTTCCGCCTATGTGAAAGAGATTTCCCACATCAAGGCTTCATTCTGGGCTAGATGAATTAAGGATGGAATGTGAGATGTAATTCTTTGTATGGCTTCTGCTCTACTTGGTGTAGACTCCATTAATAGGGAGCAATAGTACGAGACTAGTTCTTTTCAGTTCATCATGTTTCACTAGACATTGAAAATCCTGGGAGGTGGGAGAAAATATTCTATTGTTATTTATGTACTTCACCATAGCCTTATTTAAGAACTTCAAGTTTGTCTCTCCTTATTTCAGCTGCCGCACTTTGGATTTTTTTCTCTAGAGTATTTTCTCATGCTTTCTCCTCTTCTAAATTTGTTTGATTAAGTGTCCCTCTTCCAACACCAAAGCATCAGTGCAGCCTCCTAAGATGATTTGTTGTTGCATTTGTTACATATGAGATAATTTCCAAAACTTGTTTCTCCTTAAGTATGTGTTCAAATCCTTTCCTATTATAATCCCTAGGTTTTGATTTAAATTCTTTAAGCTTTACTTGGAATGTATGCATATTATTTATATCGTAGACATGTATTTCCTCCCACTAACCTTTGGATTTTGGAAGGAAGCTGAGGCCCTAAAGCTAGAAGCTTTCAAATAAAAAAGAATGGTTGTAAGGAGCCACTTTGAGGTCTAGTTATAAATGAATTGGCCAATGATTCAAGCCAATACTTGGAAGGATGGAGGCTTAAAAAAATATATCCCATTCTAGAAGGGACTCTGAAACCATAAATTGATCTAATATGCTAGAAACTTGATGTTTTCCTTCTCTATGATTATTCCAAGTGTAGATCACATTTATAGTCGTCATATATATTGCTTGAATTTGGTATAGGAGGTCATTGAACTATTGTGCCTCTAACTCTAATCTTCCGATCCCCCCTTCTTCTCTTTGAGTGATTTAATAAGGTTGAGGTCATCGCCTATTATCGAGAGCTCCTCATTGTGAATTGACCTTATAGTCTTGATATTTGATAGAAAGTCTAGTTTTTCTATGGGTATATATGGACCAAAGACTATTTTTATTCACCCTATTTGTAATCCCCTCCCCCCTTTGGACTGATCCTGAAAGAATGGGAGGTGTTACTTATAATTAACAAAACCTCCATGGTCTCATTACGAAGATGTGTTTACCAAATTCCTTCTCACCCAACGTGTGAAGAACACACTTATGATAATACCATCATGTTCAACTCCTCAATAACTTCCTAGAGGCATAAGGTTTTCCTCAATCCAACCTCGGGATTGAAATTTGTGTCCATTTGAAGTTTAGGCCCCTTAACCCTTGCCACATTAGAAAGTATCTACCATGTCACACATGGTCCAATGTGGTGTCTTCCACGTCATAACACCTAATCTCGTAACAATAGATGATGACTAAAAGTGCATAAAATAATAGGAGAAATCCTGGTTGCTTTCATGTGGCAAGCATGACACATCAGACACCCTACAATGAATTAATAAGGCTACAAACACATAGCTCATGCAACTTATATTCACCATAAATAAACTAGATATTTAGTCAACCATGCCTACTTAATAAATAAAACATTCATAATTAGATATTATAGCAATACTCATTAGTCATCCATGATACAAATATATACAAGAATAAGCACTTATTTGATTAATTTTAAAATGGTTTGCAACTATAGGAAGCACTTCAACTCTCCACCCAACCATAGGTCAACTACATTGTAATATTTCTTGTAGTTAACTACCCCAATAAAAATTTAGATTATGAGGAGTTAAATACTCAAGGGTATTCACACCAATAATCAATCTGATAGGTAATCAGGAGGAGGAGTCCACTTTTTAGGCAAATTATCAACTACTACTAAGCACTAAGTACCACAGTGACTTACTCTATCTCTCAGAAAACAATCACAGAACTCAACCAATATTTAGGGAAGTTTCTCTCATTCTAGTGACTTGGTCTCACTCTAAAGGTGTTTTTCTTAGCCCCAAGGAAACTACCAGGTGAATTGAAATTTTTGTGAGTTCTCTTGGTTAAATTAACACCAAAAACAGATAGGGTATCACCAGAATACAAGGAGCGATGTCCTAATTTCACAACAAAGGTTTTTTTTTACGTGCTCCTCCTAAATTCTCCCACTCTTATGCATAAGATTCACTTTTCTTCACTCTTATTTCTCAAGCAACAACTTCGATTGCCCATCACTCACGTCATGGGTAAAACTAAACAATCGTTGGCTCCCTTTCTTTCCAATCACCCTTCTCAATACTCAAACATTTCCTTCTGCCAATAATCACCTTCCACCCCTTCCTTGCTCCTTCTTCTGTTGAAAATGTAACTAGGTTCAATGTTTATAATTGACATTGTACTTATGTATTGTATATTTCATGTAAAAATAAAAATAAGAAAAAGAAATATTATTTTTAAGCATAGGCCAATCCTATTCTTCATATTTCTAGGGTTTTTCCAGGTCAAACTAATATTTTTCATGAGCAAAAGAGTCAAGTGTCATTTTTCCTTTGAAATAAAATGGAAAAATAATTTTATTTGATTAAAAAATGTCAATTTTGACCCCACGAGATCAAGTTGGCCTTGCCTGAACCAGTTGGCCTTGGAAGGGACAATTCGACCTCCTGGATGTGTATATGTCTATGACAGTTCTACCTCATTTGGAGCATCTCAAGAAAGTTCTACTTTTATGCGAAGAAGAGAGAGAAAACCAACAAACAAACCCTAGAAGGAAGAGCAAAGGTCTAAGGAAACTAAGAGAGAGAAAAGTGAAAGTAAAGAAGTGGTATTTTTTCCCTAATTCTCTCAGACATGTGAGTTTCTGGAGTTACTACAAGTGCTAAATTCTAATCTAATTGTAGGTCCGAAATTTTGTTGCTAGGGGCTGGAATTTGTTGCTAGAGGCCGAAATTAGAAATTTTAAAGGCTTTGAATTGGTTTGACTTTGACTTTTTGGAATATCTTGGAAGGACGGATGACTTGGATCTTGTGGGAGGTCTTGGTCTTGGATTTTGGGTCTCAAATTTCTCATTTGATCTGATTCTATAAGAAGAAAATAATTTTTTGGGTATTCCCCTTAGAGGGGTTTTTGCTTGCCTTGGAGCCTATATCTTGTGTTCATTATTTTTTTGTGATCTTCATGGTTTATGATTTTGGTATTTGTTTGACGAAAAGAACATAATAAAGTAAATAAGAAGCCGACATAATTTCACAAAAAGTTATCAAGTATAATAAAAATCACCCTCATTGTTGACCTATTGATTTGTCAACATGGTATCATAGCTAAGGTGAAGAAGAAGGCATCTTGAAGATCACCTTTGTTGGCACAAACACTTTAGAAGACATCACTTTTTAAGGACACAAGAAAGGGCATAATGAAGAAGGATCAAAGGGCGGCTACTACACCAACTATCTGTCTCTTTTTATCATTGAAGTTTATTGGTTACTCATTGTCATTTTGAATAAGAATATATCTCTCTTGGAAGCTCTTTTGGAAGTCATAAGAATCCTAGGAAGCATCACTATTTGTCTTTGAAAAAATCTAAAGATACTATTGTAATATCCATCCTATAAGTCATTGTTCTAGGGAATCTTTGAAGTATCTTGGAAACTCTTGGAGCACCATAGACATCATCAAGAATGTCACTCTTTTGGCAAGAAAGTACTACGTTTATCTATATCAATCTACAAATCAAATGACTTCATTTTGTAAGGAAGGAAATAATCTTGATGATTCAACAAACTTTCAAACATGGAAGAAGAGAATGGATTTGGTACTCATAGAAAATGAAGTCATGGATCACATTATAGAACTAGAAAAATATAAAACTCAAGAATGGGATAAGTATAGTAAAGGATAAGTTAGGGCTCAAATTATTCTCATTGAATCCATCAAGGATCCTCGCATACCATTTGTTGCAGATTCGGGCACATCTAAAACTATTTATGATAAGTTGGTAAAGGTATATTCCATTAGTATGACAGGGAAAAAGGTATTTATGAGAAATAAACTTTACAAAGCTAGTATAAAGGGATGAAGATATCACATCATTTCTCATAAATATCTCACAAGTGAAGGATCAACTACAAGGGCTAGGAAAATTGTTTTTTGATTATGAGATAATAGCTTGTGTTCTCAATGCTTTACCTTTAGAGTGGAGCAGTTTTGTGACAAGCATCTATTCAACAATGGACACTATGAACTTCGATGAGCTATGGTCCTTATGTATTATAGAAGAGACAAGATTGAAGGCAAAGGATGATACCAATCCCAATGAAAAGTCTCAAGCCTTCATTGCTAAAATGAAGAAGAAAGGAAAATTTGGAAGGTTTGAACCTCATCATAAGAACAACAATCAACCACGAGAAAGAAAAGATATGTGCAAATTAAAATGCTTTAGATGTAATGAATATGGAAACATTAAAATATATTATCCTAAGGATCCTCAAAACAAGAAAAATAATAAGAGGAAGGGAAGAAGTGGATATAATGTCGATGAAGAAAGTGAAGAACGTAAAAAGAAGATGACAAATGAAGATTGTAAGGATCTTTATTTTTGAAGAAACCCACTTGGTCTATAAGTGGTTTTTTTTATATCTTTTATTAGTAGATGGAAGTTAGAGTAGCTTACTCAATGGAAGATTCTTGGATTTTTCATAAAATCATATAGCCTTGGAAAGGTTAGAATCTACATCAATAGTTGCACTTTATTGGAAGCAATCATCTAGAAAGACAAGGATAGAAGGACTTGGACCATTTAGCACTTCACTTTTCATGTTGTTATTTCTTAACATCATGTTATAGAAACAATATTATAGCAGGAAGGATCATAAGGATCCTTGATGAGAAGGTTCTTCAGTATATGGAAGAATCTTGGCAAGAGTATATTCCACTAGAAGTTTATGGATTTAGTCTAGAAGATTATGGAAGCAAGCATCAAAGAAGCTTGTTGGTTTAGCTACAACATGAAGGCATAGTAAAATTATTTTCTCATATTGAGAAAGGGGCCTCATCATAGAAATTTTCTTCAAAGAAAGACGCAGTTCGTGAAGGAATTTGACTAGATGACAAAGTGAAGGAAAGAGGTATGCAAATATTTAGATAAGAGATCTTGTTTACAAAGTAGAATTAATGTCATTAGAGATATGGTAGGAAGAGTTGGAAGCAAAAATATAGTTGGAATCATGTGTATTCTATGTCTTTCTTAAAGAATAGATAAGATAAGGACTCTTCCATATGGGTGCTCGATGTATAGAAGCATGACAGTTGTGCAGAACACTTGGTGATACTGATCAACATTTGATAAGGTCTCTTGAAAAATGGAAAGCCATGATAACTTCAAAGGGAGCTGCAAAGACCCTCATGGATATGATGTTGAAGCTTGTTGATTGATTCATTTTAGGAACACATTGATTATTATTTTCAAGCTAAAGAGAATGGAAAAGGAACTCTGAGTACTAGGTGAAAATAAACCAAGTAAAGGGATTTTGATCTTAGAGGAAGCAAGTAGAAGTATTTGACATCATAAATAAAGGTTTTTATGATTCAATAACTCCAATATTGATGATTCGTTTGAGATGTGAACTGGATACCTGTTGTTAGAGTACATGTTGGAAATATAACAGTTTAGATAATATATTTGCAGTTATTTGGATTAACTCAATTCAAAAACACATGGATTGAGTGGATAACGTTGATTATGGTCTAGAAGAACATATGGTTATGTAAACCATGAAAGGAAGAAAAGGTAGAAAATAAAGAAATTATTTGTTTGTCATGATGGATTTGATGTTGAAGATCACTTTCCCGAGATGGATAGAGAGAGCTAGAATTGAGCTCTTCATTTATTGGATGATGTTTATGACATAAATATTGGTTGATGGAAAGTGATATAAAAAATTTATGGCCTAAACCCTGTCATGAAGATGGATTGAGAAATAATTTGGTTCCATAAGGTTTAAGGTCAAAGCTCAGGAATGATGTGATATGATGATGCAAGATAGGACCCCTTACATATACTACTGAATATCTCCATGAAACAATGAAGTAGATGATGATCAAGTCTAGCCAAATACTGCTATGGTGTCTCCCTATTTGAAAGGGAGCTAAGTTATATTCCTAGTTTGCGAGGGAATGTAAAAATCCTCCCTAATTGAGAGGGAGTTATGTGGGACACCGTATTCTCCATGTGTCATGCACTAGACCAGTACTAACAATCGTAAGTCTTAATGAAGGAATTGGGAGGGAGAATGGAGGATTAGATAAGCATATGGGATTAATACTCCTTGAGGATTGGGAATCCAAGATAGGAAGTAGTCCCACAAAATAAAACTCATTGAGGATTGGACAGGGTATCCAGGATAAGAATGGTCAAAGAGGACTGGTATTATTTGAGGATTGGGAATCCAAGATAAGAATAGTCCTGGATGGACAAACTTGGTGAACATCCGGATGGGGTATGTGCTTTGAGAGTCTATGGTGGTGTCCATATGTATGCCTCCAAACATTATTCTCTAATCTTGTGGAGAGTTAGATCTTGTCAAATTTAAGGCCTTGCTATGTTTCAATTTGACAATGTTGGTTATGATGTTGATGCTTAACAATGGCTTACCAATTTGAATCTTCTTACAAGAATATTTCAAGTTGAGAGTATCCTTGTACCGATTATGTAATTATGAATACCTCCCTAGTTAAGAGGGAGTGTTGAAAATGTAACTAGGTTCGGTCTTCATAACTGACATTATACTTATGTTATTGTAAATTTTATGTAAAAAGAAAAAGAAGAAAAACAAATATTATTTTCAAGCATGGGTTTCATGCTCAAGTCATTTTGTCAATCATGTAAAGCATGTTATTCATGCCTCTAAAGTTTTTCCAATTCAAAAGAATATTTTTCATGAGTCAAAGTGTGAAGTCATTTGGACTTTGAAAAGAAAATGGAAAACTAATTTTATTTGAGTCAAAAATGTCAATTTTGACCCCATAAGACCAAATCAGCCCCGCCTGAACAAGTTGGCTCTGGAAGGGACAATTCAACCTCCTGGATGTGTATATATAGAGGAAATTTTGACCTCACTTGGAGCATCTCAAGCAAGTTCAACTTCTGTGCCAAGAAGAGAGAGAAAACCAACAAAGAATCCCTAAAAGGAAGAGTGAAGTTCTAAGGAAGCTAAGAGAGAGAAAAGTGAAGGTCAAGAAGTGGTAATTCTTCCCTAATTCTCTAACACATGTGAGTTTTTGGAGTTACAACACGGGTCAAAATTTTTGAAGTAACTACAGGTCCTGTTATCACTCCAAGAAACTCTCCTAGGTTGTAGCTCGGAGATGCCTGGTAACATATAATATTCAATATTGTTCTCTGAACTATTGGAATAAATGATGGTTTGGATAAAGTGAGATAACCATTTCAGCTTTGTTTTCACTCAATGCATGCATGAGCGCTCTCACCAATACAAGGCTTTAGACCACTAATGCTCAATAAGTTATAAATTCAATGGATAGATGGAGAATACTGACTATACCAGTAGATTGCATACATAAACATACATCAATGACTAGCTATAGGCAGCAAAAGAGAATACTGACTGTACTGGTAGATGCATATATGACCACATATGGATGGCTAGCTACAGGCAACAAAGAAGCTTGCAAATCTAATTTATCAAAGCAGAGATAAGATGACAGTTATCTGGCCTTAGACACAAAGAAAACATGAACAAACTGTTCAAGTGCAAGCATAGAACAACAAAGAGAATGGACATTGAACATATAATGGAAAAATAAGCTTATATTGCTAGAATGAATATGAGAAGCTTGAATGAACAGAGGAGGAATAATCTCCAAAAGCTGAACCTCTATTACATCTTACTTTAAACTATTTATAACCTGTTTACAATTTTCCTGAGCTCTAAGAGGCTCGGAGTTTTAATATGCTTGATATGCATTGTTAACTGATTTGATGCCCTCTAGGCAAGCATGGGATTGGATTTTTCTACTTCTAACAGCAGAGTAACCACTTTTAGATATTTTTGGTGGCTTGTTGCACTGTCTAGGAGTTTTCATGTGCTAGAGATGCTCCATAATGTTTGTTGGTCTGGCTGTTGCGTTGTCTGAGCTCCCTGAACTTTCTGTTTCGGGCTACAGTGTGTTGTGGCTATTCTCTTTCCCTTTCCGGGCTCTATTTCGCGATGAACTATCTCTTGGGCACTATTATATGGTGAAACAGGTCTTGGGGCATTTGTGTTTCCCTTTAAATTGCAAACAATGATTGTTTTGGTTACAAACAGCGAAACGTTGCAACATTGATAAATCCCACCCATCACTGTGTATTTTGGACTTCAAAAGTCCTAAAATATGGTTTACTTACCCATCAGGTTCGCCCTCGTCACCGTTGCAAGTCATGTTCGGCCTAGCCTATGTATTTCCCTTATATAATGAAATATGCGAAAACACTAAAAAATGCATGAAAGAATGCTTTGGCACACTTCAGATATCATATATTCCACTTCATGGATCCTTTTGGGTCTGGGTTTCATCGCAATCAGCTTTGGACAAAGGTTCCATCACATTTCGTTAAAACAACGAAAACACACAAAACTGCAAAAAAACATTGAAAATGGGCCTTCCACAGACTTCAAAGATTATATAGTTTTATTCAGGAAACCCATCGGGTCCAGGTTCCATCGCTATCACATTGCCCCTGTTTCCCTTTGTATTTCGTTACATAATGAAATACACGGGAAATACATTAAAAATGGCCTGGGCTTGGACTTCAAATATTATCAAATATTGTATTACATAACCATCGGGTCCGGCTATCGGGTCGCCTGTATGTATGCTCATAGGTCCCGCCCCTTTGGTATAACGCCATTGTGATATCAACGATGTGATAAATCGCAATCGCTAGTTGATCAATCCCCGGGCCTTTATATATATAACATATGCTCCCACCGATGCGACTTGCCGATCTGATCATCGACGATCGCTGATCAGTGGTGTCATGTGCTCGCCTTTAGACCGTTCCCTCTGCTCAGCCGATTGCGATTAGCCACCTAGATCTGGGCCGTTGATCGGCCAGATCTAACTACAGCTGTTCATTCACTATTTAAGCCCGCATTTGTGGGTTTTTCATGGTTTTTAAGCATTTTTTCCTCCCGATAGTGTATTTCCGCCCTTCCAAGGGCTCTCCTCTTGTGCGGATTTTGATCATTCGATGATCTTTAAGCAAAAATTAAAGATTTCAAGAGCATTAATGGATTCATTGGCCTGATTTTAAGCAACTTTGGAGACACTAAGAGCCTATATGGATCCATTTGTGGGCCTTTTGCCAGCAAGGCTAACACTAGCTCCTTCTGGGGCTGAAATCCTCCCTGTGAGGTTTCAAGGATCATAGATCAATGCCTTTCTTGAAAAAAAAGTCAAATCTTCCTTCTAGTGTTCCATAGGGCATGAAGTCTATTTTGTAATGAAATAAAAACTAAAAAACATATTTACAATGACAAGGCTTTAAAACCTTAAACGAAATAAAGTTTCAAGAACCGCCCATTTATTGGGCTACCAAAAGTATCTCCTCCTTCCAGACTCTGCAGAATGAATGTATTGTTCTGCTGAATTTGAGCGATGATAAAAAGACCTGTCCATAAGGAGTCAAACTTGCCATGATTACCTTTCTTTTCATTAAATTCATCTCATTTAAGCACCCAATCACCAACTTGGAAATTGTCCACCTTTGCCTTCCTGTGAAAGGTTTCTTTGATTTTCTTATGATGAGCTTTTGACTTCTCAACCAGCTGCTCCTTAATCTGCTGTAGTTCAACTAGGTTATTCATTCTTCTTAGCATATCATTATCTTCATCTTGTTCTTCTTGCAAGAACTTAGCCACAGGGATAATGAGCTGGATGAGGAAAATAGCATCAGCGCCATAAACCAGCTTGAATGGAGAATTCCCTATGGACTTTTTGATGGTAACTCTGTCAGCCCATAGTGCAAACTTCAACTTGGAATCCCAGCTCTTTTTGTTGTCCTCTAATAGTTTTTTGATTACCCTTACCAGACTCTTGTTAGATGATTCTATCAGGCCATTGCCTTGAGGATAATATGAGGTAGAATGCACCACTTGAATGCCCATGGATTCAGTCATGTCCACCAGTTCTTTTACCTTGAAAGTTGTTGCATTATCAATGACTAGTTTGGTAGGGCAACCAAATCTAGTGAAAATATTCTCATTCAAGAACTTTACGACAACTTGATGATTGACATTCTTAGAGGGTATAGCCTCAATCCACTTGGTGAAATAATCAATGGCTACTAAGATCCATTTGTGTTGGCCACTGGAATGTGGGTTGATCTCACCTATAAAGTCCAAGCCCCATTGCTGGAAGGGACCATTGACATGTATTGGCTTCAAGGGCAGAGATTTTAGCTGTTGTCTTCATGCAAACCTCTGGCACTTGTCATAAGCTTTTACAAAAGGGAACACATCAAAGAAAAAAGTAGGCCAATAATATCCAGCCCTCAAGATTTTGTGAGCTGTGGTTTTCCAATAATGATGCCCTCCACAGATGCTAGAATGGAACTGGTGCATGACTTCCACAGATTTTTCTTTATCTAGACACCTCATCATCTGAATTCAGACTCATGGAATTTATATCTAACAAGCTGCAATTTTCCTCAGCCATATGTTTAGCCAAGCCCTGACCTTTGACAAGCTTAGTGGGCTTCACCTCTATGTTAAACTCAATGAATTTTGCAATCCATTTAGCTCTCTTCCCATCAATATCTGGCTGAGTTAAGACATCTTTTACTGAGGTTGAAGGTACATATGCAACTACTTTGGAGTGCAGAATATAAATTTTGAATGTCTTTAAAGATTTTATGAGAGCATAAGCTTGTTTTTCAATAAGGTAATACCTTAGTTCAACATCCCTTAAAGTTTTTTTGAAATAGGCCACGGGGTGCTCTATGCCTTCATCGTTTTTCTACAGCATAACTACTGCAAGTGTATCATATGAGGCAAAAGAGAAGATACAAAACTCCTTAGTGTAATCTGGGTTGTTTAGAGTGGGAGCTTCCATGATAGCTTGCTTGATGGCTTCAAAAGAGCTTCTTGAAGCATCTGTCCATGTTATTTCTGATCCTTTCTTCAGCATGGAAGTGATGTGCTTTACAAGCTTTGCAAAGTTTGGAATGAACCTTCTTACGAAGTTAATCTTACCCAAGAAGGATTGAATGTCCCCTTTTGACCTTGGGATGGATAATGTCTGAAAGGCTTGAACCCTTGCTGGATCAATCTTCACACCTTTAGCAGAAACAATATGTCCCAGAAGTTTGCCTTCTTCTAGAGCAAACTGTGACTTCTTTGGGTTCACTGAAATTCCAAACTATCTGCACTTTAGGAAGACCTTCTTCAAATGTTGTAAATGGTTTTTGTGGCTGTTGGAGAAGACTGTTATGTCATCAAGATAAATAAGGACAAACTTGTCCTTATCTCCCACAAAGGCTATGTACATGGCCCTCTGAAAAGTAGCCCCAACATTCATTAGTCTGAAAGGCATCTTGGAGTACATGAAAGTGCCCCAAGGAGTAGTGAAGGTGGTCTTTTCCTGATCTTCAGGATGTACAACAATCTGATTGTAACCTAAAAATCCATCTAAGAAAGACGTGACTCTAGCCCCTAAAACTCTTTGTAGCAAGTGTTCCATCTTAGGCAAGGGCTAGTTATCTTTTTTAGAGCACTTGTTCAGATTTCTGAAGTCGACACAAAGCCTGATTTATCCATTTTTCTTTCTCACTACCACAATGTTAGCTATCCACTTTGAATACCTTAGGGGAACTATGATTTTGGCATCCAACAGCTTCTTGATTTCTTTCTCAATTAAAGGCAATAAGAGTGGGTTGATAGGCCTTAATTTATGCTTAAAAGGGGTGGTGTTCTTTTCCAGTGGGATCTTATGTTGAATGATGTGTGTATCATAGGTTTTGAGATCACTGTATTCCCAGGCAAAAATATCAGCGAATTGCTTAATGAGGGTGCAATACTCGGAATTTTGGGCAGAGGACAATTGAGTGGACAGATTTATGTATTTCGGATGGGTTGGGCTCCCTATATTGTGTTTACGAATAGCAGACTCATTCTTTGTTTCGACAGGCTTATATGGCACATCGTTTTGGTCGAACAGCTTCTCTAGAGGCACTAATCCCTTTGGTATATGATTACTAGTCAACTGGACGATGCTTCCTCGGCCGATCTCGTTTTTTAACTTAGGTTGGCCGCATTCTCCCATGGCTTCATTTTCCTGATCGATGTGCATTTCAGAAAATTTCTCAACGACTTGAAAAAACCTGTTAATTTCCCCGTCATCTTCAAAAACTCTCCAATATTTGACATTGTCAGGCAAAGATAGTCTGTATTCTATCTGAACTTCATATGTTAATTTAGGAGGCAAGGGAGGAATAAACATGCTAGCAAACACAACAGGGGAGTCGGCAAGCTGATTCTTCATTCTTGGAATATAAGAAATGTTGAAATCATTAAAATAATCCTTGAGCCTCCATACCTCATCTCTGTATGCTTTCAACCTTGGATGCTTAGCTTGGAAAGTTTTATTGACCTGCTGAATAATGAGGTTTGTATCTCCAAACACTTTCAGGCCTTTGATACCCGTTTCTTTAACATCATTTAAGCCCAGAATCAAGGCTTCGTTCTCTGCTATGTTGTTTGTGACCTAAAAGGTTAATTCGAAAGATAAATGAATATATTCATGTGTTGGGGACACAAGAACTACACCTACCCCTGCAGCTTCTTTAGAGCAAGCTCCATCGAAGAACATGTCCCAAATCTGTGGGCCTTCTTCTTCAGCGATTTGGAAAACTGGTTTTTTAAGTTGCGTGGAGGCCAACTGGGATTCTTCAATATGAAGAATACATGCTCCAAAATCAGTGTCAACATCATAGATGGGATGATTAGTAGGGTTCTTCTCATCATTGATAATATAAGCCAACTGCGTCTCTCTGTATAATCTCTTGCTCTCACCTCTGAAAACTGGGACAGTAGCATAGGACAGATCATTTTGTAATGATCCACTTAATCTCTTGATCCAACCTCTGGAAAGTAACATGCCAAACTTGGGGGGTACCTTAGCTACCACAATATCCATGATCATGCTTTTCATAGGCAGCTGAGACAAAGTGATGGCTAGGTCCTTGATTAATCCTAGACATTTCACTTTTCTAGAGTCAAAAGAAAAAAGGTCATGATAAGGCTTAGTGATGTCAAGACCCAACTCATCCATGACAGCCTTGGGCATTAGATTATGGCTGGCTCCAGTGTCCAAAAGGTAGTTGTGAAGGATTTTTTCATGAATAGTCAGAGAGACATAGAATGATGGGGAGCTGTCTTCACATTTTCAATCATTGGGCTGAGAATAACAGTTGGCTTGTCATCTTGCAAATTTACATAGTCAGTGGAGGCTTGGATGGCTTTAGGCTCAAGGGGCTCAAGGATGGATCTTTTGAAGGACTCATTCTTCACTAGTTCAATCAGAGGCATATGTATTCTTAGCTTTTGAATTTCTGATTGAAAACTGAAAGGAGAAGGAGACTTGTCAAGGCCTCTTACCTCATGAGCTAGAGCTTTGAGGATGATGGGATCAACTGGCAGTTGTTTTTTCTTATTAGCTTCTTGTTTTGCAGGGACATCAATTCTTTGAACAGGAGTTTCCTTGGCATTATTTACCTTTGACCTCAAATTATATCTTTGTTGATCAACGGTTTGTAGAATAGCTTCACCATCCCATTCTTGGCTGATCTGGTCATTACATAATGAATTTTCATAGGCAACTGAGGTCAAAAAGGAAGCATTGCCTTTGTCTTCCAGATAATGAATCTCATCATCTTCTTCAAACTACTCTTCTTCCATGACTGCATTTTGAAATGGAGCCTTCACCCTTTGGTCTTCATTAGCATCTTTGTTTCTTTGCAAAATCTACAACTGCTTATTTGTTCTTCTATATGGATTTGGGTTTGGATTTCTAAGAGCAAAGGTATTAGGCACTCTTTGTTTCCTCGGGTGCTGCTCAACCTTCAATTTAGAGATTTCAGAGGCTAATGACTTGATCATTTTGGTCATTTTATCTATCTTAGGATCAGAGGATGATGAAGACTCGCCCCTCTGTTTTCTTCTGTCAACATTTCCCTTGAGCTTCTCTACAGCCATGATGTTTGATTCCACTTCCAAGGCTGCATCCTGCATGTCAGCAAAAGTAGTACATCGCCTCTCTCTCAATAGTAGGCCGAAGTTAGAATCAAAATCACTGGCATAAGTGAGTTTAGCAGAGGTAGTAGTGGGTTTTACTTCAGTTGGTATCTTGCTGTACATATGGTTAAACCTCTTATTAAAATTAGACAACAACTCCCCATTTTCCCTCTTTAAGTTCCCAAAATTAGTGTGGTAGTAGAGGAGATCCTTCTTATCCCCCCAATGCTTTAGGAATGCATCATCTAAAGCTTCAATATCTGCTATAGATCTTGGGGTTAGTTCTCTGAACCATTTTATAGCCTCTCCATCTAGGCTTTGGACAAAGACTCTCATCCACACATTGTCTTCATTAATGTCTAGATTATCAACATAGCTATAGAATGACTCAAGATGTTCTTTAGAAGTAACACCTTCAGTTCCAGTGAACTTAGGCCTATATTTCTGATATTCTCCAGTAGGCATGGCATTTAGAGGAGTGGGCAGTATTAGAGGTCCATACCTAGTAGCTATGATTCTTTCCATTTTGGTTGGTGCTTGTGGACCTACCATAGCTATGGTGGCTAAAAGAGTACTGGCAGTCTGAATGATAGAGCGCTGAGGAGTGACTGAAAAGACTAAAGGAGTATGATGGATAGGAAGTGAGGTTTCCTTTGGGCTCACAACAAAAGGAGAACCTAAAGAATAAGGAGCTTTATGAATCTCGGAGAGTTTTTCTTCACTACTAGTATTAGATGCTATACTCTCAACATGTATTTGTTCTATTACAAGCCTTTCTTGAAGTGATATAGAAGATTGTTTAGGTTTACCTGAACCTGATGCTCCTTTGTGCAATACCTTTCTCTCTTTGATGATTTTTTCAAGGTCAGGTACTGGGTCAACTTGTAGCTTTTGAGGATTTCTCCAAGTATGCCTCACAAACTGAGCCACAACTATGAAGTGGAGTCACCAAGAGGTTTGACCTCCAGTAGAGTCACCAGATAGATGATTACAAGAAAAAAAGTGCCCAGACTTTGTCTATCATCAAAGCTAGATCTATGTCATTTCCCAGGGAAGCTAAGCTTCAATTTCCTCTCCCCAGCAATGGCGACAATTATTTTATCACTCCAAGAAACTCTCCTAGGTTGTAGCTTGGAGATTCCTGGTAACATATAATCTTCAATATTGTTCTCTGAAATATTGGAATAAATGATGGTTTGGATCAAGTTAGATAACCATTTCAGCTCTGTTTTCACTCAATGCATGCATGAGTGCTCTCACCAATACAAGGCTTTAGACCACTAGTGCTCAATAAGTTATAAATTCAATGGATAGATGGAGAATACTGACTATACCAACAGATTGCATACATAAACATACATCAATGGCTAGCTACAGGTAGCAAAAGAGAATATTGACTACACTGGTAGATGCATATATGGCCACATATGGATGGCTAACTACAGGCAGCAAAGAAGCTTGCAAATCTAATTTATCAAAGCAGAGATAAGATGATAGTTATCTGGCCTTAGACATAAAGAAAACATGAACAAATTGTTCAAGTGCAAGCATAGAACAACAAAGAGAATGGACATTGAAAATATAATGGCCAAATAAACTTATATTGCTAGAATGAAGATGAGAAGCTTGAATGAACAGAGGAGGAATAATCTCCAAAATTTGAACCTCTATTACATCTTACTTTAAACTATTTATAACTTGTTTACAATGCTCTTGAGCTCTAAGAGGCTTGGAGTCTTAATCTGCCTGATATGCATTGTTAACCGATTTGATGCCCTATAGGCAAGCATGGGATCAGATTTTTCTGCTTCTGACAACAAAGTAACTGCTTTCAGATATTTTTGGTGGTTTGTTGCACTATCTGGGATTTTTCCTGTGCCAGAGATGCTCCATAATGTTTGTTGGTGTGGCTATTGCGCTGTCTGAGCTCGCTGAACTTTCTTTTTTCGGGCTACAGTGTGCTGTGGCCATTCTCTTTCCCTTTCCGGGCTCTGTTTCCCAACAAACTGTCTCCTGGGCATTGTTATATGGTGAAACAGGTCTTGGGGCCTTTGTGTTTCCCTTTAAACTGCAAATAGTGACTGTTTTGGTTACAAACAACGAAACACTACAACATTGATAAATCCCGCCCATCACTGTGTATTTTGGACTTCGAAAGTCCTAAAATATGGTTTAATTACCCATTAGGTTCGCCCTCGTCGCCATCGCAAGTCGCATTCGGCCTGGCCTGTGTATTTCCCTTATATAATGAAATATGCGAAAACACTAAAAATGCATGAAAAAATGCTTTGGTAGACTTCATATATCATATATTCCACTTCCCGAACCTGAAAGCAACTGGCTTTGGCCAAAGGTTCCATCGCATTTCATTAAAACAACGAAAACACACAAAACTGCAAAAAACATTGAAAATGGGCCTTCCACAGACTTCAAAGATTATATAGTTTTATTCATGAAACCCATCGGGTCCGGGTTCCATCGCTATTGCACTGCCCTTGTTTCCCTTTGTATTTCATTACATAACGAAATACATGGGAAATACATTAAAAATGGCTTGGGCGCGGACTTCAAATATTATCAAATATTGTATTACATAACCATCGGGTCCAACTATCGGGTCACCCGTATGTATGTTCATAGGTCCTGCCCCTTTAGTATAGCGTCGATGTGATAAATCACAATTACTATTCACTCAATCCCCAGACCTTTATATATATAACATATGCTCCCACTGATCCGATCATTAGCGATCACTGATCGGCGGTATCATGCGCCCGCCTTTAGACTGTCCCTTCTGCTCGAACAATTACGATTAGCCTCCTAGATTTGGGTCGTTGATCAGCCAGATCTAACAGCGACTGTTCATTCACTGTTTAAGCCTACGTTTGTGGGTTTTTCATGGTTTTTAAGCATTTTTGCCTCCCGATAGTGTATTTACGCCCTTCCAAGGGCTCTCCTCTTGCACGGATTTTGATCATTGGATGATCTTTAAGAAAAAATTAAAGATTTCAAGAGCATTAATGGATACATTGGCCTGATTTTAAGCAACTTTGGAGACTCTAAGAGCCTATATGTATCCATTTGTGGGCCTTTTTCTTGCAAGGCTAACAGGTCCAAAATTTTGTTGTCGGGGATTGAAATTTATTGTTGGAGGCCAAAATCAAAATTTTGAAAGGCTTTGACTTGGTTTGACTTTGACTTTCCAGAAGAGCTTAGAAGGAGGGCTAACGTGGATCTTGTGGGAGGCCTTGGTCTTGGATTTCTCATTTAATCTGTTTCTATAAGAAGAGAAGATTTTTTTGAGTTTTCCCCTTCGAGGGGATTTGCCCTAGCTTGGAGCCTATATCCTGTGTTCATTGTTCTTTTGTGATCTTCATGGTTTATGGTTTTGGTAATTATTTGATAAAAATAGAACATAATAAAGTAAAGAAGAAGACAACATGATTTCGCAAGAAGTTATCAAGTATAAGAAAAATCACACTAATTGTTGCTCTATTGATTTTTCAATAGTTTGTTCACGTCCCTCTCTGTTGAATTCCTAAACATGTCCCATAAGATTAAAGATAGTATGGGAACGTCCCTCGTTGTGGGATGCCCATACACATCTTCAATGTCTGCACTAGTATACCATTTAATTCGTCAGGGAGATGGGTAGGTAAATAAACGAAGTGGCTTGGGTTTGGGTTTAAACACTTCACACGCAACTCATCCTCCTCAGTCTCTGAATCTGTGTCCACTCCTCCAGCTCAACCATATTTTATATTTTCTACATTATTACATGAATTAGAATTCATAGTGACATTTACATGAGGGGTGGTAAAAGGGTTGTCACAAATCCCACCCTGTTAGAGGAACATTGTCCTTAATTTTCTTATACCTAGAACATAAAATATTATCAACAAGGTTTGTAAACCATATCTTTTACATTTACTTACACAGTAAAAAAAAATTGGTATGATACCCTCATATGAGCATCTATTTCTGAAGTGGATTTATCTGGTCCAACATGCTTCCCTTACACCTTAACTTGTTTTATTACTTGATTCTAGAGTGTGATTCCACCTCTAATGTCCATCCATGCCTTCTACTATGCTCAATGCTCCTTTAGGGAAAAATTCAGATCATTGCTTCCCAAGACACACCTACTGCATCTCTGATCCAAATCAGTACACACATGATTCTATGAAAAAAAATTCACATTTCATGTTCATGCATCCCCTTCTTTGCTTCATCACTGCCTTGGGTGATCTGTTTCCTCTTCCATGCAATCACTCACCTTTCAAGTTCAGTGATCCAGGTGGATATTGGTTGCCACCCACCTATTCCCCTTGGACCCCCACAATTGCTTCTTTCATTTTCCTTAATTGTAGCACAATTCACTATTTTTGGTTGTTTTCTAGGCCCTGAACTTTCAAAGTCATTTTGAGGTCCTAAATGACGTTTTTTTTTTTTTTTTTTTTTTTTTTTGGAAAAATAGAAAACCAACAACATGAGGTATGAATTTGCAGTCTAAATGTGTATACCTCAGATAGATATTTCTAACAAGGTATCATACACGTCAAACTGAGATTGTGTGCCAAAGTTACAACCCTAGGAATTTGATGTACCAATTTACCCCAATGGGGCCCACAAAATTTTGGCACCTCATCTCCTAGGGTAAAGTTTTTGGATGTTTAGGGTTTTCCATTGTTTCTCAATAATAAATAGGCCTTTGAGCCTCATTCTAGCATAGTTTAGAAGGCATTTAGCTGCCACATCTCTTCTCAGAGATAAACTACCATCACCTGAGCTAGTTATTTCCATTTTGGATGTAAACAATTTTCATTACTTTACTATTAATGAATTGAAATTCTATTTTCGTTGTATCTCTATGTTTCTATTCATATCTATATTTCATTTCATTTCTTCATAAATATGGATATGTGGTATCAAAGTGGTATTCTCTTTCTCTGTTTTTATGTGCATGTCCCCAGTGAGGTCGGGTTATAAGGAGTTAGGGATCAAACTAATTAAAGCTTTGCAATACCAACCTCGCTGACCCCAAAGACTTCCCATGGAAAAAGAAAGCAAAGATAAGGGAGCATAATATCCTTTCAAAATATTTCTCGAAGAACCCCTTGAGAAACAAAGGAACATAGTGATGGAAAACTTTGCCCAGATTCTTCTGTTGATGCCCATCGACAACACATATTCATCTAGCAATCACTTCAGAGGCGCCGCCCTCTTCAAGGTATAAGTAAACTTCGATATCCCTATATTTGAAGGTCAAATAGATGCAAATGTTGTAGTAAATGGTTGAATCTGTTGGAAGGTTACTTTCTAGTCCATAGTTTCTACGATAGGGAGAATGTTATTTTTGCACTACTTGAGGATGCTCCTCATGTCAAGGATGAGGGAAACTTAAGTGAGAAAAGGGTTGAAGAACCCTCTTTATTTACATCTTCCTCCTCTTGGAAATATTTATGAGACATTGTCAAGGAACAATATTACCCTGTGGGGACCACACTACGACAACAAAGGGACCAAGATGTGGATGAGCTCACAAATATTTTTCATATTCTACGCACAAAGTTGGGTATCAAAGTCTCAAAGCGCCATATGGTGCTCAAGTATTGCAAATGAATGGAAAAATACATTCATGAATAAATGGAGTTCTTGGACATCTCCTCGCTTGGTGTAATAGACCGATATGTTTCCAAGATAGAACAAAAAATTAAACAAAAGAAGCGCAACTTTGGATCTGCGAATCAGAAGTAGGGTAAGAGCACCCCCAAACTACAGAACAAAGGACAAAGCCAAGGTGGGGTGACCTAGGACAACCCACTTAAGCCACAAGCAAATAAAAAAACCATGAATACAAATAAGGACATAGGAAAGTGGTGTGAATTCCATAAAATCCCCACTCACAACACAAGTGATTTTCAAGCCAAGCAGTCACTGGTGGCCAAACTGAAGGCTTCAAAGTCAAATGCATGTTCTAACTCTGAGTTAGCACTTGATAAGGGGAATGGAAAAGGGAAGAATAATATGGATATGGAGCCCAGTGCCACCATTACCATTACCAAGATCCAGAAGATTGAGCCCAAAAATATAAAGGAGGGGGAGCGTCTCTTCCACTCACATATGTGGGTGAAGGGTTCTTTGTTGCAGTTCATTATTGACAATGGGAGCCAAAATAACCTCATTTCAGTAGAGGTCATGAAGCGGGTGGGCCTACCGACCACACAACACTCTCAACTGTACATTATCAGGTAGCTTCACCAAGGATGAGATCTCTGTGTGAGCCAACAGTTTCACCTTCCCTACAACATCAATCCCTTTATAGATGAGGTACGGTGTGATGTTGATCCTCTTGAAGTTTTTCATGTATTATTAGGCCAACCATACTTGTGGAAGTGCCATGTTGTGTATGAGTCTAGGCCTCACATTGTTATTATTACTTTGGGAAATAATTTATACATGATACCAGAGGTAGCCACACCTACCACCATCTCTTTGATCTCTGCTAAGCAATGTAGTAAGATTATCTCCTAGAATGAGAAATTTGTTTTCTTTCTGATTCGATCTCAAAGTAACGGGAAGATCATGGACACATCCATGTCCCCCGGGAAGGGTTCCTCCATGTAGCAGAAGCAAGTGGATAAGGTCATGGAACAATACAAGGGCATATTCTCCTCACCTGTAGGGGTACCTTAGCACTATTAGGTCAAGCAATCAATCAATCAATCGATCAATATACATCTGATCCATTCTGGAAAATAAAGAGATTAAGTGATAGATCCGAGATTTGCTACAAAAAGGGCACATCCGACCAAGTTCCTCACCCCATGGGAGCCCAATTGTACTTGTACAAAATAAGGATGGGACCTAGAGGCTCTGCATTGACTATCACCACTTAAAAAAATCACTATTAGGAATAGGTATGGAATCCCACAGATTGATGACCGTCAAGACCAACTCAAGGGGTCAAGTATTTAAGAAAGATAGATCTTAAGTTTGGCTATCATGAGGTTCCAATACAACCTACAAATATATGGAAGGCAACCTTCAATTCCAAGGCAAGCCTTTCTGAATGGTTGGTTATGCTCTTCGGGTTAACAAATCCCCCTGCTACGTTTATGAGGCTAATGGATGACATCTTGTAGCCCTTCACCAACTTGTTCATGGTTGTTTATCTGGATGACATCCTCATGTTCAACAAGAGTTGGGAAGAGAACTTGCAACACTTTCGATAGGTCCTTAAAACCTCACGATAACACAAACTGTGTGCCAACTTGGAGAAATGCACCTTTGGCTTGAGCGAGGTCTAATATATGGGTTACATTATATATGAGAAAGGCGTGCATGTGTGTCTAGATAAGATCCAAGTAATTTTGGATTGGCCTGCTCGAACCACTCTAACACATCTTCACAACTTTTATGGCTCACAAATTTTTATTGAAGGTTCATGTTGGGATTCTCCCGTATCACTTGGCCTTTGAGTCATATTACCAAGAGTGAAGAAAAATAAAAGTTTTCTTAGTCCGAGTCACAATAGAAGGTGTTTGGTGAGTTAAAGCACCACCTCTGCTCTATGTATGTACTCACATTTACAGACTTGCAACAACAATTTGAAATTGAGACAAACACCTTCGACTATGCTATTGGTGCAGTCCTCACCAAGCATGGACATCTAGTGGCCTATCATAGTAAGACATTCTGATACAATTTGGAAGTACCCCACCTATGACAAAGAGACGTATTCTATTATGTAGGCTTGTCGACAATGGAAACATTACATTGTGGGGAAGGAGATGGTCATCCACACCGATCATCAACCTTTTTAGTTTATACAAACATAAGGGAAGTTGTAGAAAAGTCGACATTAGAAGTGGTCTACATATATGCAACAGTTCCACTTGAACATTAAAAACAAAAAGGGAAACATCAATCATGTTTTAGATTGCCTCAGCCAACCCCCAATTGTAACAATGACTATTGTTCTCAACTCTTGTAGCCATGAGATGTCTAGATCACCACAAACTGTATAAAAATGATATAGAGTTTGCCACCACATACTAAATTCTAGTGGATGGCAAGCAAGATCCCTATTTCCACCTCTACGATGCATTATTATGCAGCCTAGGCCACCTTAATGTTCCTTCAAGTGATCATGCCAAGCTTATTTGGGAGGCACACTACATTTGGGTCGCAGGACACTTTGGTGTGGAGAAAGCTGTGGTCGTACTACAAAAGTAGTTTTGTTGGCCAAAACTCTGACAAGATATTGGAAAATATATCTGATTTTTCACTTCCTGTGCCATCGTTGAGTCAACCATCAAGAAGCAAGGACAAATTTTCTAATATGGCTATATTGGCGACATGTAAGAAGAGTATCATAGTAGAGGACACTGCCAAACTCTTCTCTGAAAGAGTGTGGGTACATTTTGGGATCCCGCAGACCATTATATCAGATCGAGATAGTAGGTTCCTGAGCACATTTGTGTCAATTCTCTGGACACTAATCGACACCAAGATCACTAAGTCGACTGCATTCCATCCCCGTACTAATGGCCAGACTGAGTTCGGTAGCAGGATGATAGTGCACATACTCTGCATCTATAACTCCAAGCATCAATGAACCTAAGATGAGAGCCATCTCTATGTGCAACACAATTATAACAAATTTCTCCATAGCTCGAATGGCCTCAGTCACTTTCAAGTGGGTCTGGGTTTTCAACCATTGTGTTTGATTGATGTCGCCATGCCTCATGTGACTACACAAACAAAATCCAAACATGTATAGTCTAAGGTTGATAAAGAAACTGGGTTTATTAAACAAATCCAACACATCTGCTAGCAGGTTAAAAACATCTTGGATAAGTCCATTGTCAAGAATAAGTATCGACATGATCACATCGGGTGCCACACAAGTTTCAAGTGGGCGACAAAGTTTGGTTGCATTTGTAGAAAGAATGCCTTACAAGAGCCCATTGGAAGCTCAAACCACTTTGATATGGGCCTTGCACCATCACCAAGGCTATGGGAGATAATTATTTTGAGCTCATCATTCCCCTATTCCTTGGCTTGCACCCAGTGTTCAATGTGGACCTCCTTCGACCATACTTTCCACCATTACTGGACACATTAGACATAACAGAACAACTCACACCAACAGAGCTAAACCCAAACTGCATGGAACAATCCACTACTGATCGGATCATGGAAATGCATATTAAGAACAATCAGTAGCAAAATATCCAACTATATCAAGTTTTCAAAGTTGGCCAACTCTTGCACCAAGGCAAGTAGCTCATGAGGGACCAAGTTCAGTAGAAGTTTCCCCATCTCATGGAGGGAATTAATGCAATGGGTACCATTGATTCCTAAGGGGTGAGGATTGATCTAGGTGGATATTGGTGTCCACCTACCTATTCCACTTGGACTCCCTCCATTATTTCTTTCAATTTCCTTAATTGTAGCACAATTTACTATTTTTGGCAGTTTTTTGGGTCATGAACTTCTAGAGTTGTTTTGAGGCCCTAAACGAAGTTTTTTTTTGGAAAAAAAGGAAAACAAGTAACCTACAACATGTTTTTGCAATCAAAATTTGTAGTGCTTGGATATATATTTCTAACTAGGTATCGTACGCATCAAATAGATATCGTATGCCAAAGTTACGACCTCAGGAAGTTGATGTACCAATTTACCCCTAAGGGGCCCATAATCATTTGGTGCTTCATCTCCTAGGGTTAGGTTATTGTATTTTTATGATTTTCCATTATTTCTCAATAATAAATAGGCCTTGAAGCCTCATTGTAACACAATTCAGAAGGCACGTAGACACCACATCTCATCTCATAGATAAACTATCATCGCTTGAGCTAGTTTATTTCCATTCTGCATGTAAACAATTTTTAGTACTTTGTTTTAATGAAGTGAAGTTATGTTTTCACTATATCTTTGTGTTTCTGTTCATATATGTATTTCATTTCGTTCCTTCATAAATTTGGATCATTCATGCATCCCCTTCTTTGCTTCCTTATTCGCTTGAGCGATCCATCCCTTGGCAAGGCTTCCTCGCACACCAATAAATTTCTCAGCCAAGGCATACCCTTGCCTTTCTTTAATAACACAACACATATATCATGGCATACCTCATGGTGACCAACACATATCACAAGGTTCCAGTGTCACCACAATGGAGTAGTTCCTGAAGTCTTTTAGCTTGATCATGCTATGGTTGCACACTTTGATTAAGTTGATATTACTTGCTTTGTTTTGTAATCAACTTCAAATGATTGTGTTGGAAATTTCACTCTTCAATTAGTACTTGCTTTCTTGGCTTTATAAGAACTGAGTGGTTTATGAGCTCCAAGGCAAGCACTTAGTGGTCTGTATGCTCCATAGCTCCATGCAATCTTTAAGTCCAACTCATTGATTGTTTCTTAGACCCAAGGAAAACACTCAGTGGCATTTATACCACTGCATAGATTCATGCAATATTTTCATATAGGGCCATCCTTGAGTCCAACTCAGTTCCAAGAGAATAAATACACTATCTAGGAGGTTTATCAACTAGCTTCATTAAACTAGTACTACATGAGTCAAGAGTCCACTATCCAAGTGGTTTATCAACTTACTGAGAAATTACCTAAGTGGTTTATCAACCCCATGGCTAACACTTAGTGGTTTATTAGTCCTTTCATCTAGTACCTAGGTGTTTCAACATGTTAAGTGGTTTATCAACCCCAAGTAGCACTCAAGAAACTATAAGCATTGATTGGTTCTCAACCCCAAGCTAGCACTCAACAAATTGTAAGCATTGAGTGTTTCTCAAATCCATGCTAACACTCAGTGAATTGTAAGCACTAAGTGTTTCTCAACCCCAAGCTAACACTTAGTGAATTGTAAGCAGTGAGTGTTTCTCATCCTTAAGCTAGCACTCAATGAACTATAAGGACTGAATGTTTCTCAACCCAAGCAAGCACTTAGTAACGTATGCGCCTCATGATTTGACTAAGGAATCTAGTTAGTTGTTAGTATACTTTGCGTTGGACCAAAGATCACACTAAGAGGAGGGGCGAATCAATGTAATATAAAACTTATAATTTTAACACTTTTTCATCAATATTTATTCATGTAGTAGTGTATCATAACAATTATCATCATAATAATAAAATAACCATTCACAAAAGCCATCAACACGTCAATAATGCATTAAGAAGCCATCACATCAATATAAGAGGCACAAGATGACACAAGATTTTATGTGGAAACCGATGTGGGATAAAGCCATAAGTTCTTCTTCTTCAATTCATTATATAGATTTGTAGGCTCTAACCTGCTAGAGGTACCCACCCCCAAAATATGCAAGCAACTACTTGCAGTAGGCTACAACCTGATTCAGTCACCAACCTTGAAAATGTGTCAGCAACTACTCATTGTAGGAAATCACACATACATTTACCATGCATGTAGATATACGCAAGGAAATCACATACGCAACCTATTACTTGCAATGTATCCCTATTATAGCTTCTAATCTGACCTTCTTTTCCGTTTCCCACAAATTCCTTGCTCATCCTTTGCTTTGCTTTGCTTGCTTATTCCAAATGCAAGTGAATGCTAGGATGCTCCAAGAATACTCTAATTGTGCAAGAGAGTGAGAGTGTGGAAGAAGAGAGTCGAAAGCTAAACTGACCAAAGCTAGAACTCACAAAAGTTGTGAATTGTTTCTCTGATGCCTTTTTATCATTGATGTCTCATTTTTCTTCATTTTTCCTCTAATTTCCCTTGCATGCATATTTGTGTCTCTTCACCTTCCTTTTCTCCTAGTTTCCTTTATTTTCATAATTAAATGCCAATTATTGCCTCTTTGCCTTTGCCAATTTCCATAGCCATTAATAAATGGCAAGTGATGCCCATTATGATGTTTTTACCTCCATTCAACTTGGAGTACGTGTTCCATGACCTTGGTCTTATTTTTATTTACATGGAAACTTAACTCGGGGTTGTTACAAACATATTTGGACATATTGAAAGGCCATGCCTTAGTTGCTTCTTCAATTTCACCACCAAAATTTGGAGTTCTAATTTTCTTAAACTCTCCTTGTAGCTGAGAGGATGATTTCTTTTTTCTGGAAGAATAAATACTACTACTTGATTTTTATTTATCTTGGTCACTAGACTCATTGGTTTCATTCTCAGTAGAAGTTTTTGAATTACTTTTGTTGGTAGTACTAACATATTTACTTCTATGTCTCTTCCTATGAATCTTTTTACTAACTTTTTCTTTCTATTGTTTTCTTAACATGTACCCATTAATTTCTTCTTGGTTTTATCTTTCTTTGACCAATGTTTCCTGATTTTCTTTAATATAATCTAGAGAAATTTTTAGATTCCTTATTACTTGTAGCAATTCAATATTTTTTGCTTCTGAATTACTAGTTCCACCTCCAACCATTCTCATTTCATTGACATGTTTTGCATCACCCCTTGCTGATCCCACATAAGTTTGTCCATTAAAATATTCTATCATTTTCAGTTTCCAAATGCTTTTATTAAATCTCTTCTTGACAAATACAAAAGTTTTAGTTTTCAGTAATCAAGAGAGGCCCAATTTTATAACTACAACTCTAATACCACTTGTAATGATCCTTACATTACCTAATAATATTTTTTTTGAAAAACATTTACTAATTAAATATTTAAAATAAGTTTATTCAATGTTATCTTCTATATACATATAAATAAGCATTATCATCTTATTTATTGCAAATACATTTTATAAAATAAGAGATAAGAAATATTCCCTTTAAAAATAAATTGCATCATATACTATATTCACTATCCACACTACCTAGCAGAAGTCCTCATTATACTTGATTTTTAATTAAACCCTGGACTTTTATAAAGAGTTTTAACCTTGAGATTTGTTTGTCAATGAAACACACTATATCAGTCCATGAAATTTTTATATATATTTATTTAACAACATAATTTCATTTTTGTTAATTTCCATAAGGCTTTTAAGGTTCTTATGCCATGAATAAACCTTTTGGTGGTTAACCCCTAACTTAATAGTGCATTTATGTGATAATTTCCCTGTGGTATTTGTTTATGTATGCTTTTATTCAAGCCTTAGGGTTACTTTAGAGTGTTGATCTCTCTCTTCGACATAGGATTTCAACAATGCAGGTTTTTACATGAACAATATTAGGGATTTCCTTTCTAGGTATGTATTATATATTGAGTCATTACGACTATGTAATTTCTACGGTTGGAATTAGCATTAAAGAGTCAGTTAGTCAAGTTGAAGAAAATTCTGTTAGTATCCAGACTATCCCTCTGCTTGATCCCCAATCTCTACAAGCAGAAGCCAAAAAGTTGAAAACAAATTACCTACATCTTGGTTGTATAAGAGTTGGCATTAATCCTCTGGTTCATAAAGGATTAAACACATTTGTGCTTGCTACAGTTAGAGACCTAACGCACAATAAATACACAGATTCTATAATTGGTGGAATTGTTGCTCCTTTGTCTGATGGCCCAGTATACTTTGACTGTTATCCAAACTTTTCTGTTTATACTTTTGATGAAACCATCAAGGATATTCTACAGCTGCAAATCCATACTACTGGATTTGATATGAAAAAGAAAAGAAATAATATTTCCATTAAGACCAAAGCCTGTTTCAGGCATACCAACACTTTGTGGCCAGCAATCTGTCATACCCCCAGTCGGGACTCCAAGTCAAGTGTTGTAGTGAAAACCGACCCTAAAAATCAAAAAGTTAAGCATCAGTTGATAAAATGGGAAACTCTAGAGTTCCCAAAACATTGGGTTGTTAATCACTCGAGGCCGCAACTCCCCATGAACATTACGTCAGCCAATATAACCGAGAATGCCTCAACTGCAGTAATATCTTTTCCCCGAAGATCAACCATTGATCGAAGAGGAATAGATGCTGCCTGTAAAATGTCCAGATATTACAGAGATCCTTCCACTATAGATACCGCTTGTTCATCATCATCATTTTCTTCCTGTCGTCATTTACAGCTTTTTGAATTAGCCCAGCTTGTAAATTTTTCGTCCTTAGAAGTAAAATGTCCTGAGTGTACAAATATTGTAAACCTTCTCAGTTTAGCAGAACAAAACATTCATCTGCATCATAATCCCCGTACAGGCACTGCTCCACCATCCACTTCTATTAGTTCATGTCCAAACCCTAAATGTTCTGACATACCTTTTCCTCATGAACCTGAACCTGAAAATGATCATGTCCTTATGATCCACTCAATAGAAGAGGAAGATCCCAGGCTAACCCAGATGATCTGTCTCATGAGACCTGCAAAGCCTAGGTATGGGTTGGGAAAAATAGAACAGTCAGAACTGATTCCACAGTGCAGATTCAAACAGATCCCTTCAGACTGTAAGAAACCCGCAGTCATGGAGATGCATAAGTTTTTTTCACTTATGGATGGGTGTCCTAAATCTCAGATCAGTGCAAAATTGATGAAAGAAATGTTGAATTGGGATTTATTCACTAATCCCCAAGCAGATGAGTTTGATCAAGAGTATACCTCAGAGCAGAAAAGAAGAATGGCTACAGATTGGAAAAACTATATGGAGAACAATAATGAATGGATATCTTTCTATTCATGGAAAGACAAAATTGCTCCCATAAAAGTTTTGACTGGTGCCTCATGCAGCAATGTTCCCGATAAGCATGGGTGGACTGCACTTGATGGGTCTATAGTTGAAACTCCGACTACTTTTCCTCCATACAAAGGAATAGTCTTAGGAGAAAAATCAAATGCTGCTAAAGCCATTCCTTTAGTCCAGAAAGATGACAATGCCTTAGGGATTGATGGTAGGATCCAAAAGGCTAGTGAGCAAATAAATTGGACTAATACTGCTTTGAAAGGTTTAGAAATGAATGTAGCAAACGCTGAAGAAGTAAAGAAACAAGTGGATGTTGTACAGTCTTCTTTCAATAATGTAAATTCTTGTCTGAATAGTATTCAGTTTGATTCCAGTATGACTCGCTCATATACTAAAGAGTCATTAAATAAAATTAAGGAGATAAGAGAACATTTAGTTGATACAACTAAAACTCTCTTCACTGGCTTAACTGAGAAATTTGATAAGATGCAGGTTACAAAAGTAGAAAAGCCAGTTCCAAATACATTTTTTGTCAAAAGAAATATAAATATTGAACATTCAATGAGGAATGTAGAAAAATTCCCTCTGCTGTTCCCCAAAGAGACCAAAGCAGAAGAGCCTGAAAAGATAACTATTGCTTCTTTATTTGAGGAACCAGAAACTCAAATCCTCCCAATTTATGAACCCATCGAGCACAGATTTTCCAGACACTCTGCTCCTGATATTGAAGGGAAAGGAAAAATGCCTGAAGCACATACTTTCTTCCCTGACTCCCACAGAGAATGGAACATAGATAACATGAGTATTGGCCAGATCCGCCAAATGATTGATATAATGTATACTGAGTATAAACTCATGTGTCTAAGGGGAAAATCAGAAGTGGATGCTTGCAAAACAATCATCCAGTGTTTTACAGGTACTGTTCTCAGATGGTGGGAAACAGAATCATCTCCTAAGTTGGTTGAGACTATGGAAGCTGAAGTCCTGAAAGATGAAAAGGGAGATGTGATTCATAACCAAGATGGCACTGTAACAAATAATATGATTGGTGCCTTAACATCTATGATTTTATAACATTGGTGTGGCTGTGAGACTGAAATAGCAAATAAACATGAGGTTATTTTGATGAACCTCAAATGCCACAAAATGTCCCAATATGATGATTTTCACAGAGACTGGATGCAGCGGATATATGAAGTAAAAGATTCCAAAATTCTGCTTTGGAAGCAGGTATACCTTGCTGCTTTTCCTTCCAGATTTGTTGATTATATCAAAATGCAGGATATTTTTCAGTTGCCTTTTGAGTCATATACATGGGGTGAAATCTATTCTCTCATTACAAAGACTCTTCTCAGCCTTTGTACCCGCTCAAGAGTGAATAAATCATTAGAAAAATTATCTCGGTTGCCAGATAAAAAGTCTATTTGTAGTAAATAGGGACTAACAGTTGATGACCCATTGGTCAAATGAAGAAAGTCTAAGAAAAAGGCAAAAAGAGAATTTAAAGAGACTTTCTACAGAAATAAAAGGAATTACCCAAGAAGTAAAAGAAAATATCCCACAAAGGATAAAGCCCCTAAAAGAAAAGGCTATTATAGGTATATTCCCAAGACTCACTACTATAATCCCTCTGATATACATTTACACACATCTAAGCAAGAAAAATGGAACGAGTTGACTTGTTGGTTGTGTGGACAGACAGGACATACATCCTCGAGATGTCCTCAAGGCGAAGAATCTAAACTTGGTAGGGGGAAAAAGACAGCTGTTTATGCCCAAAAAGCTAAACAAGTCAAGAAAGAACATTCTAGCCCATTCTCCTGTCTAAGATGCAAGTCAAAGTATCATGTTACAGAAAATTGTCCAAATCTTCATATTACAGCTCAACAGCATCAATTAGAAGATTCATCTCTGGATTCTTTTACTAGTACAGATGAAGAATTTCAAGTAAATATGGGACATTTTAGTGATTCAGATTTATCAGAATGTTCTTGTTCAGACTCTGATGAATGTGCATGTCATGTTTTCTATGATAATGATTCTGAAGTTTCTGACAGCTCCAGTGAAGAAGAAGAAAGGTCAAAACCTCCCAAAGAAAAAGTCCTCATGGCATCTACTGAAGAAGAAGCTGAGATGAAAATTTTAGCCCAAATCAGGAATATGGAAGAAGGTGCAATGAAAGACCGCCTGATAGAGGCTTTTACAGATCAACTCAAATCTAAAGCTTCAAAAGAATCAGGTAAGAAGCCACTATTTGTTGATGCCTCATATGAAAGGAATACAAAATCTTTCCAAATGCATCATCAAAAACCAGGGAAAGTAAGATCCCTGACTTTGGGAGAAGTGAGTGGTGAAATTCACCAGCTCAAATCAGAAATCTCCGCCATCAAAGCACAGATAGCAGAACTAAAGAAAGGAAAGGAGATTAAAGAAGAAGAAGAAGAAGAATCCTGGAATACAGGATCTCGCCACAAAGAAATTGAAATTGCAGAAGGAAGGTCAGACCCGTATTTTGGCTTTCAGGATATGAGATTATTTACTATTACATACCAACAACATCATGTTAAAGTAAAAATCTGTATCCAAGGCCAAATATTTTTTATGACTGCATTGCTGGATTCTGGTGCTGACATCAACATTCTTAACATTAGAAACATTCCAACAGAATACTGGGTCTCGGCAGAAAGGGAAGTGGTAGGACTAGGGAATAAGAAGCTCAAATATGAAATCCCTAGAGCCTCCTTATGTTTTGATACTCATTGTGTATATATGAAATTTGCTATCGCAGACATACCTGTTGACTGTATATTAGGTAATGTTTTTCTAGCCGCAGTAGAACCACATGGTTCAGCAAGAATAAAAGGGAGTAAAGCTGGTTATTTCATCTCTGTGCCTACATCCAGAGGAACAAGAAAGAGGATTAAGCTCCCCTATGTCTCTACTCCTAGGGTCTCCACTATGGTCCAAGCTATGCAGAAGTTGGAGAAAGATGAATCTCTACTGACAGATCTTAAAGATCTAAAGGGCAAATTGAGAATAGAGGAACAGCTGAAACAGCCGAAGATCAAGAGAAGGATTATAGAGCTAAAAGAAAAATTGGCAAAGAAATGTTGCTCAGAAGAACCAAATGCCTTCTGGAACAGGAAGCAGCATACGGTCAAACTGCCCTACAAAGAAGGTTATAAAGGTAAGCCCTGCAAAAGCAGAGCTATACCAATGAGCCAAGAATACAGAAAATTATGTCAGCAAGAAATTCAACAGCTACTCAACAGAGGCCTAATCAGAGAATCCACTAGTCCTTGGAACTGCTATGGGTTCTATGTGAATAAAAGGGCTGAACAAATTAGAGGTATTCCCAGACTTGTCATAAATTACAAGCCTCTAAATTCAGTCTTGGCTGATGATACCTATCCAATTCCACATAAAGGTGATTTAATCAGAAGAATTGCAGGAGCAAAGGTATTTTCAAAGTTTGATTTAAAAGCAGGGTTTTGGCAAGTAGCTGTTCATGAAGAAGATAAATTCAAAACTGCTTTTAGTATCCCAGCAGGGCATTATGAGTGGAATGTCATGCCCTTCGGTCTTAAAAATGCTCCCTCTAAGTTTCAGAAAGTTATGGATGATATATTCAAGCCATATTTTGATTGGTTACTTGTATATATAGATGATGTTTTAATTTTTTCCAGAAATCTTGATGACCATTTCAAACATGTAAATATTTTCATGAACTTGGTTCGAAGAAATGGTCTCGTTCTCAGCAAAAAGAAGATGGAATTATTCCAGACTTCTATAAAGTTTTTGGGACACCAGATTACAAATGGCCAGATCTCTTTGCAGAAGCATGCTATTGAGTTTGCAGATAAATTTCCAGATGTCTTAAAGGATAAGACACAATTGCAGAGGTTCCTTGGCTGTTTAAATTATGTGAGTAGTTTTTATCAAGACTGTGCTTCTGATAGAAAAGTGCTCAATAAAAGAACTGGCAAAAATCCTCCCCCATGGACAGACGCGCACACCAAAGCAGTTCAAGAAATCAAGGCAAAGGTAAAATCTTTACCTATTCTATACATTGCTGATGATGAGGCATTTAAAATTGTAGAATCTGATGCCAGTGACATAGGTTGGGGTGGAATTTTGAAGCAAAGGATTGGTGAAGAAGAACAAGTCGTTCAGTTTGCCTCAGGGGTTTGGAACCCAACTGAACAAAAATATTCTGTTATTGAAAGAGAGGTAAAAGCTGCTTGGAACTGTATTAGTAAATTTGCAGTTTATCTCATAAATAAGCCATTCCTTCTCAGAACAGATGCTTCAGCAATGAAGAAAGTTTTGGCTAAAGATATCAAAAAACCAGAAGAAGCGAAATTTGCTAGATGGCAGGCATTATTCGCAAATTTTGATTTCTCTATTGAGCATATCAAAGGAGAACAGAACTGCCTCCCTGATTTTCTCAGTAGAGAATATCTTGAAAAAGGAGCTGCACAGGTCATGATGATTGTCACCGAATGGGATCAAAGTCAGAAATGTGAAGTCTTGAGGACTATCCCAGATAACCAAGACTGGGATACATATAAAAACAACTGGAAGCCTACATGGCAATTACGAAATACAAAAGTTCTTGATGCAGACCTCCAGCCTCATACAGATCTTCAACACTATGTGCCAGAAAAAAGAGTATATCCAAAAGGCAGAAAATGGATTCATGACATGATATATACTAAAGCCAAAGCTGATGCAAGGACAGCAAGAGAAGCCTTAGAATCAAATTTCCATGACATTGGACGGATTGGACACCAGGGAGATAGTAATACCAGAACCTATGGAGCATATTTCTGTATCTATCGTACCAGAGATCTATGGATAAACCATCCGCAAGTCCAAACAGGTGCAAGATGGCCAAGAAATGATCCTAAGGTAATATTCCCGGATACAGTTTACAACTTTCCAGATTATAAAAAGTTATGGTGGTACTTCATGAATGTCGATGATAAAATAGATACACATTATACAAAATTGAAGTTTAGCACAATGGCAGCTTCTCAGAATAATCTGCAGTGCGAATGGTTCCAAAATTGGTGGATAGACTTTGGTGTCAATAGGACAGCCATGGATCCTGTGTATCATGAAGGATATCAAAGAAGACACTGTCAAAGATGCTTTGATCATAACATTGGAGACTGCTACCATGGCATCTACAGCACAGTCAGAGAGATGACAACCAAAGAATGGGACCCTTTCCATATGACCAATTATTCTCTCCGAGAATACATGGTAGATCACTTGGAGTGGTGTGTACTAACCAAAGTCCAACACCAGATCATACTGGGGAAGCCGATGATAGTCCGGAGAATATACAGAGATGACAACCAAAGAATGGGACCCTTTCCATATGACCAATTATTCTCTCCGAGAATACATGGTAGATCACTTGGAGTGGTTTGTACTAACCAAAGTCCAACACCAGATCATACTGGGGAAGCCGATGATAGTCCGGAGAATATACACCAAGGCATGTGACTATTTTCTTTACAAAAGGGAAAGATTCCCTGATTTAACTTTATTTTGAATAAGTACCAATCACAAGGGCTTAATTGTGATCAGTGTTCTCGTGGGCTTTACTGTTCAAAAGCCTCCACATTGTAAATATTCCCTTCTAGTCTTTTCTCGTGGACTTTTTGTACAAAAGTATCCACTGTGTAACCAGTCATGGGTCTGTTTTTACTTTAAGTACAAGGATCTACTTTACAGACAATATCACATGCGTTACCCGAAAGCAATTATTCGGCCTGGCCCGAATATTTGTGCGGACGTCGCTTTGATAAAGGCTGAAAAAGAAATGATTCTTTAGGTCTTTTCAGTCTGACCAACAGTAATGTTTGTCCCCCCTTCACACTCTATATAAAGAAGGGTAAGGCTCATTTGTGGATCATCGAGTCTTAGGCAATCTTGTGTGTGTGTGTGTTTTGAGTCGAGTGTTCTCCTGCTTTGCATCTGCGGACATTCAGTCTGATCTGCTTGCATCACGAGTAATCACTCAAAGTCCCTAGTTGGTTCGAGAAGCCTGCGTATCAGTGTGCTCGGCACTGGTAAGAACCTAAAGTGGCCGAACCATTAGAAGAGTCAATTTTTCTGGTGTGAAGTCTGATTCTGATACAGAGCCTATCTCTTGCCAGAAGCATCCGGTAGTAACTTGCTTATGATTAAGCTGTGAAAAGTCCGGTAAAAGCAAGACTAGTCTATTTCTGCATAGAATCAATCTCTGTAAAAGCTCTGTGAGCATTCTGTAAAGATTTTCTTATTCAAATAAAATGAGTATGCCATTCTCTTATTTGAGTACCTCTGTGCATTTATAAAAGTCCGCTGTGATAGTAGTTCTCTCTGTGCTTTCATCCGAAGTTCACAGGAAGTTCGCCAAAGGATCGAAGGGACGCCAAGACCGTGTAAGGCGTGGATGCCGTTGAGAAGGTCGTCAGAGCGTGAAAGATCTCAGTAGGTTCACCACTGGTTCATCAGGAGTTGGTTATCAGAGAAAACTGACAGACACAGAGAAAGAGCAAGCTTGTGACAGAAGCCCCTGCTGAAATTTTCAATTATTTGTAATTTATTACCAATGTATATTCACTAGGGTTCCGAAAAGGTTCCTACCTTAACCGACATCTGGTTTTGTCTCTAGGTTTTTTTTTAATTAACAGCGCATTTTCACAACCTAGCCAAAACTCCTTCTGTTCTTTCGTTGAATGGCTCTAGTCAGTGTTTAGGGTCATTATCGTTTTGGCTTCTAATTTTTGATAAGGTTTTTAAGTTTCGCTTATACCAAGATGTACAAAGTTTCTCTTTCTTATTTTTGATTATTTACCAAGAGTATCAATATTTTTTTTTCTTAATTATATTCATATGTATTTGTAAAAAAAATAATATTTATATTTTCCTTTTGTTCATATAGCATGACTCTATAGCTCTAGCATTTTTATAGAGTTAGTATATAATATAATATGTATATACTATTTTTTTTGTTAAGCTTGGCAGGTCCTTTTTTTTCTATTTATAAACAACAAATTTACAACACATATATGAGATAGGTAGCCTCAACTTGCCTAGTGGGAAACCAAGTCTGTTGGCCACTTATCCTCGTTATAAGCCCTCCAAAAACAATAAAGTCCCAGTCGTTCTAACCAAGCTATATATGTATCAATTTCATGATAATATTTTATATGTCTATCTAACATAAGCATGCATATTTAAAAGTAAATTCTACCTGTAAAAAACCAAAACACGTCTAGGTAACTGACTATTCCTGTTGTTCTTCTGAGGCTGATTCGACTGGTGCCGGGTCCTTGGTTGAGTCACCAGACATATCAACTAGCTCGATGACGCAAGGGATGTGCCTTTGAATTTTGTCCAGGTGGATGTCTTGCTTGTGCAACTGGTATTGGATCGTCTGCAAATCTTTTTTGTAGTTAGGCATGTCTTGGAGAGTCAGTGCCATCCCCACTGATATTTGCTCCATTGCTTTCCCCATAAGGCTCTTCATGGGTCAACATAGATAGAGGGTTTGTTTAAACTGAGTTATTCTGCCTTTAGTATTCCTAGGATCCAGAATTACAGCCTGTTAGTTCTCCATCTCCTCCTTGGATTTGCCTTCCTGTTTAATTTCCCCCTCCCATTCTTCCAACAACTTGCGGATACCAGCATCTGTTCCCTCCCTGTAGGCTGCCGCAACTTCTCTAGTGAGGTGATCTACTAGTTTCCTCCCTCATCTTGGTTCCGAGGTGCTTGGGCCATTTGCCCGTGCAGACTCCCACCCTCATTTTCTGTGTCCTCTTCCTCTTGCCGATCAAACCATCTCTGCTCTGTCCACTCCATGTTCAAAAGCAATATGAATTAACCTCTGGTGATGCAATTCAATACCACCGTTACACTTATTTTGTAGCCTATCCCTAATGCTTGCAGTGATAGAGTCCAGATGGTTGACAACCCATTCAGGGAGTGAGGCCGGGTGGCTTTCCCGATCATGTTGCTCTGTGTGCCTTGCCTCATGTCTCTCATGCATAGTTTGATTGACCCACCCCTCATGCGGCCAAGCGCAATTTCCTCTGCCCAGGTGTGTCTTCCCATTCCCCTCTATCCAGTCAAGAGTTTCCCATCGAGGTTGAGTCTTCCCATGCCCCTTTACCCAGTTAAGTTGCGCCACTCCTTTGCAACCGCTCATGCCTACGCTTCCCCAATGCATTAATTCTGCCTCACCACCTGCATAGTAATACAAATTCCCTTGACTACTCTCAAGAGGAGTGTCCCGTTTACAAACCCAGTCAACACTCAAGGCTCTCATAGCCCGCACACTAAGCCAGACCATAGCCACCCCAAGCCTATGTCATTCACCCCAGCTGTCCCCCCAGTTCCCCTTCCTTGGCTTCTCCCGAACCCCCCATCCATAAACAAGCAAATTTTCCATAGTAAGGGGATTGCAGGACCAAGAAACATACCCAAAAATGCTCTGCTGATGCCGACAATGGTCACTCCGTTGATGCCAACAATGGTTGCTCTACTTGGTTGCTCCAGTGCTCCACCTCCCACCAGCGTTCACAGCAATGTGATTATCCCTATCCTGAATTCCTTTTACTCCCCAATCTCTCCTGCCATATCAATTCACATGTCCTTCCTTACACGCATCACCTCCTACCTCGTCTTGGCCATACCCGCCACCTCTCCCATCTCCTCTGTCAGTTTTCATATGGGAGGCCACCGCACCCATCGCCATGAGCGTGTCGGGGGAGGTGGGTGGTACCCTTCCATTAATCCTCATAACTACCATTCCTGTTCGATGTCCTATTCTGCCTCGAGCACGCACCTTGATCAAGGAATAATATGCATACACTATTATACTCATTTGTATATTGAAATAAAATACTCTAATTTAAACCCAAGGTTTCCTTTTCATGTTCTTGTATGATGGATTTTATATTTTTATATGTGATATTTACCTATGTTGAATTACATGGAATTACAACATCTTGTACCAGAGAGGAGGGTGTATCCTATATCAAGCAAGTGGATACATGATATGGCTTACAAGAGATTGTTAGGATATTCCGACACATAGGAAATACTTAATTATAACTTGGTCTAGTGTAGAGTTGGGTAAAGTGTGTTTCTTTACTATGTACTTTTGTAACTTATAATCCAATGGTCACAATTTGTAGTGATCCGACGGTTCATTCTTTCTTCGGTATTACCGACACTTGATCCGTGGCTTAACACCCGATTGGTCCATGATATCTATTTAAAGAGCATGGAGGGTCATTTCTAGGGTAACCGTTCATGAGAGAAGCTTGTGTAAATTTTCATTCTTTTATTAATAAATTTCCTGAAGTGGCCGTGTTGGCTCAGGCTGTGGACTATTTCCCTCTTTGAGGGTTTTAACCAAGTCAAGAATACTGGTGTACTGATCTGTGATCTATTTGTGAGCAGTGTCCTTTGGTGTTCTGTCTAAGAAACTTACCTTGTAAATTTTTACATGGTATCAGAGCTATTTGAGGGCCGCATCCATTGGCGATCCAAATCTGAAGCCGGTAGAACTGCATCCGAATGTCGTTTCCTAGATTCACTATTTCTGAGTGCTTTTGGGCTAAGAGGATTGCTCTATTGTGTTAGGAGCATCTGTTCCAGTAAGGAACCCCTTTCGTTTCACACGAAAAGGTTTCTGATAGCCCTAGCAAAGTCATTTTTAAGATCTGGAGGTATACAGTGTTTATTTGCGGCTTTTAATTATTTTCTCTCTATTGATTTCGGTTTATTTATCTCTTTTTTTTATTACCGGATCTATATCTTTCATTTTTGTGTATGCTCTTTGCTCCACGATTCTGTGCGATCTGGGCAAATCAAAAACAAAAAAAAAGGGATTTTTCTCATGCGTACGCTATTTTTTGCCGCGCCTTGGTGTAATCTCGGAAAATCAGAAACATTGAAGAAAATTTTTAGTTTCCAGGTAAAGCTAACTTCAAACCATAAGATTTGTTTTTTTGTATGTCCATGTTGAGTTTTGTGGTTTTTGTTTTGTAGGCAAAAAAGAGCTTTCTTAAGTAAGCACGCACCCCAAAGCTTCAGTTCCTACAAAAAAAAAAAACTTCTTCTTTTCCAAAAATTACCAACCTTTTAAACTAGCTCACTTGGTCCAAAGTTACTTTATGAAAATAGAGGTCTTGGGTTCAAGCCTTTCTTTTTGTTGAGTTACCTTTTCAAAAAGCACATGTAGCTTATGTTTTAAAGTTACTTTATGTAAAAGTCTTCTCACCCATTATAAAAAGTGAATCACTTATAATTCTAAAGTCTCTTTATCTTTTATTTCAGTTACAATTTAGTGGGTAGCTCATAAAGTACCATAGTAAAAGTGACTTTCACTTATTTATGAAAGTGAGTCACACGATTTTTTTTAAGTAAGTTAATTAGATTTATGTTTGGAAAGGGGGGAGATTTTTTTTAAATATAACATTATCATTCGTTTCCACACATTCATGCACTTCATTGACATCTTCAACAACTTTTCTTCAAAAATCCATAACTTCTTCATTTGGAAGCTGTTTTCAGAGTCGTTTTTTTTTAATCAGCCTAATTTTTCGAGATCTTTCCATTGGAACACTTAGTTCAACATCTACACCTTCAGTTTTTTTTAAAATGGAAAGTTCGTGCCAAGTTATTCTTGACAACACCAACTACTTCCAATGGTGGTCCTACATTATGGATTTACTTAGAAGTAAAGGCCTTTACAAAATAGCCCCAGGCCAAGAAACCAAACCTCAAGATGAAGATAAGACAACCAAATGGGAAAATAGGCAAGATCAAGCACGTGGGTTGATAGGGATGTCTATTTCTCCATACCTCAGATTCCATATCGCAGAATTTGATACTCCTAATAAAGTAATGAAACAACTCACTAGAGTTTTTGGAATTAAAAATGAAATTAGAGCCCATCAACTCGAAAATGAGTTGCTTACTTTGGACCCCAATAATTTTTCTTCCATTGAATAATTTTTGTCCAAGTTCAAGACCCTTAGACTTCTCTTGGAAGGTGTTAAGTTTAAGAAAGAAGATGGTAGCCTTATCTATTCCATTCTTACTAAGTTGGGACCAGCATACTCTGTGTTTGTTTCCACCTTCCATTTTACTAGAGAAGCCTTTATTTCTCAAGGACAAGACTACAAGTCCCCCTCTTTTGATGCCTTTTGTGATTCTTTAATAAGAGAACAAGAAAAGCTCTTATATCTTAGTCTTCTTAATCTTGGAAACTCTTCTAAGAAAGCCTTAGCCATTCAGAAGCAACCAAATTCAAAGAATCCTAAGAAGCGGTATCCTAAAAAGAATGGTCCTAAACCAAACAAGGGTCCTAAGCAATTTCATTCTCAAAATGAAAAATCATTTCAACAAAATGATAAGGCAAATAAAAACAAAGGGAAGAAGACTAATAGACATTGCCACTTTTGTAATCGAGATGGCCACTTAGAATCCAAATGTTTTAAAAAGATGGAAACCTTGGAAATAGCAATGAAGAAGCATAACATCCATTAGGAGTACTCTTCAACTTCAACTTCATCTTAAGGAATAACATTTTCTGCATGTGGTTGTCAAGCATGTCAGTCTGGTTATGCACTAAATGTATCTTCTTCTTCTCATTCTCATGAGTGGCTCATTGATTTTGGAGCTTCTTATCACATGGCCAAAAACAAAGCCATGTTTTCTTCTTTAAATGATTGTAACACCAAAAATATATATGTTGGTGATGATAGATCTCTTAGTGTTGTAGGGACTGGAACTGTTCATCTAGACAATGGTCAATTTAATGATGTATTATGTGTTCCAAGCTTATCCTGCAACCTTCTATCTGTATATCAGATAACTCATTCAGGTGAAGGTAAAATCATTGAATTTTCACCTCACGATGTTATAACTAAGGACCTAAGAGATCCTAGACATATTTTAGGTATTGACATTGTTGACGATTCTACAAGGTTGTATTAGTTTAACAACTTCTGGTCATCAAATCTTCCCTCGGTATTTGTTGCTCATAATGATGAAGTGAGCAAACTTTGGCATGAGCGATTTGGTCACTTAAACTATCGCTCCCTTCAGAATCTATGTAAAGAAAATATGGTGACAGGTCTTCCAATGGTATCTTGCAGAAATGGTGTTTGTTCCGGATGTGTACTCGGAAAACATCATCGGGATAGTTTTTAAAAACGTTCCTCTTGGCACGCCTCAACCCCTTTACAGCTTGTGCATAGCGATTTATGTGGTCCACTTCCAGTTGTTTCATTCTCTGGCTACAAGTATTTCTTAACTTTCATTGATGATTTCTCTAGACGCACTTGGGTATACT
>APFE030306597.1:63982-74636 GCA_000404065.3 Pinus taeda
AAAAACAATCTGGACATCAAATTCTTAAGCTAAGATCTGATAATGGCGGAGAATATGTTAACAAAAAATTCATCAAATTTTGCACTGAGAATGGAATTCAAATGCAACATACTGTTTCATATACTCCACAACAAAATGGTGTAGCTAAAAGGAAGAGTTGCACCTTAAAGGAAATGGCTAATTGTATGCTTCAATCTAAAGGACTTAGTCTTAATTTTTGGGCAGAAGCAATTAACTGTGCAAATTACATAGTAAATCGCACTCCTACTAAGGTTTTAAAGAATATCACTCTAGAAGAAGCACGATGCTCAATTAAACAAGATGTAAGTCACTTTCATGTTTTTGAAAGTGAAGCATGGGCCCATATTCCAAATGAGAAACATAAAGCTTTAGAACCTAAGAGTGAAAAATGTATTTTTGTTGGATATTATGAAGATGTCAAAGGATATAGACTTACTCCACTTAAGTCAAAAAACGTTATCATTAGAAGAGATGTAAAGTTTGCTGAAAATATATCAGCTTATGAGCCTAGTTCTGCCACCTCTCTCTATCCCTTCTACTACTGAAAATTTTTCTTCTTCATATGATGATAGCGAGGATGACAATCCTCTCCCACATTCTCAGGATCCTCCTTCAGCTCCTCATCTTCGAAAATGGGTCTGTGCTACTCAGGATGCAGCAGGTTCTCTTGTCGGTGATCCTACAGATCAACAACGTACACGTTCTTAGTTCGAGTATTTTATTTACTGGCTCAAGCTTCAGCGAATTATGATCCTGACACCTTTGCAAAAGCTTCAGGCCATCTAGATTGGGATGCAGCTATGAATGAAGAATATCATTCATTATTGGCAAATGATACATGGGATCTTGTTCCTCTTCCAAAGGGACGAAAACTTGTTAGATGCAAATGGGTTTACAGAACCAAGTATGGACCTGATGGAAAAGTTTGTAAACATAAAGCTTGTCTTGTTGCTAAGGGTTTTTCACAAGTTGAAGGCATTGACTATACTGAAACCTTCTCCCTTGTTGCCAAAATGAACTCTATCTGCCTTTTTCTTTTCCTTGTTGCCTCTTTCAAATGGGAAGTCCATCAAATGGATGTTAAATCTTCCTTCTTAAGTGTCATTCTGATAATACTGTCTACACCAAGAAAGTTGGAAAGTCTCTTATCATTCTTTTTCTTTATCTTGATGATCTTATCCTTACTGGTAGTGATCCAAACCTTATAAACCATGTGAAGTCCAACCTTAAAAAGAAGTTAGAAATGATGAACTTAGGACACTTGCATTATTTTCTTGGTCTTCAAGTCTTGCAATCCAAGGAAGGTGTTTCCCTTTCCCAATCCAAGTATTCCTGTGATATTCTACACCATTTTCACATGGAAGATTGTAAGCCAGCCCCTTCTCCCTTTCAGTCTGGAGCCAAACTTTCAGTCACTTGTACTTCCCCTGAAGTTGATTCTACCTTATACCGTCAACTTGTAGGAAAAATTTTGTATCTGACCCATACTCGTCCTGACCTTTCCTTTGTTGTTGGCCTTATTGCTCGGTTTATGAAAAACCCACATGAAAGTCATTGGAAAGCAGTTAAAAGAATACTTTGTTATGTTCAAGGTACAACTTAGTTTGGGGTTCATTACAATGTAGAAGTATCTCCTCTATTGGTTGGTTTCATTGATTCTGATTAGGATGGTGACCCTAATGATTGGAAGTCTACTGCAGGTTATGTGTTCACTCTTGCTTCAACACCTATTACATGGGCTTGCAAGAAACAAAGTGCCATTTATCTTTCTTCATTAGAACCAAAGTATCGTGGTGCCGTAGAAGCTAGTAAGGAAGCTCTGTGGCTTTGTGAGATCCTGTTAGAGTTTGGCTTTCAGCAGTAACATCCGACTACACTTTGGTGTGATAATCAAAGTGTCATTCAACTATGCAAAGATCCAGTCCAACATCAGTGAAAAAAACACATTGAAATGCACATGCACTTCATCAGAAAGCTCATTCATGACCATGTTCTTGAAGTGCAATATTGTTCAATAGATGATCAAGTTGCAAACATCTTTACAAAGGCTCTCACAGAGGCAAAGTTGACCAAACTTCAATTTATGCTTGGAGTCAAGAAAGTTGTCACTAAGGGGGGATAGGCTCTAATGCTTCCTTCCTTCTCCTATTGTGTCATATTTGTACATCCTTCAATCCCATCCCAAGTTGTTTATAAGGGGGGATGTTACGATATTCTGACACAGGAAATAGTTAAGTATAACTTCGTCTAATGTAGAGTTAGGTAAAATGTGTTTCTTTACTATGTACTTTTGTAACTTACAATCTGACGGTCACGATATGTAGTGATCTGACGGTTCATCCTCTCCTTGGTATTACCGACACTTGATCCATGGCTTAACACTTGATTGGTCCATGATCTCTATTTAAAGAGCATGGAGGGTCATTTGTAGTGTAACCTTTCATGAGAGAAGCTTATGTAAATTTTCATTCTTTTATTAATAAATTGCCTAAAGTGGTCGTGTTGGCTCAAGCCGTGGACTGTTTCCCTCTTTGAGGGTTTTAACCATGTCAATAACACTGGTGTGCTGATATTTGATCTATTTGTGAGCGGTGTCCTTTGGTGTTCTGTCTAAGGAACTTACCCTGTAAATTCCTACAGAGATTAGTAATGGCTTCACATCTTGCAGAAGAAGCACTCAGTGAAAGTTTTAGGAAATTAGTGTAATATGGAATGAAGGGAGTAATAGAACTAAAATATTCCATAAATATGACGCCATCAACAAAACTAGATATCCAAAACACCTTGCACGACTTATGTGCCCTCAGAAAGATCCTATTTTGGTTTTTCCTAATACAATTTATGATTTTAATAGTTATAAAATTATTTGGTGGGATCTTACATGCAGAGACCAACGACAAGAAATTCATTATACTTTATTAAAATTTGGTCCAATTTTCATTACCAAACTCTTAATGAAACCAGACTGGTTGAAAAAATGGTGGGGTTTCTTCAAAGTCAACAAAACTGCCATTGATCCTAAGTATTTTGAAGTGAATTTTCAGCAGAATTGTCAAGAGTGTATGGACTATTTTCATCAACCATGCAAAACCATAGCAGATATGAAAAACCATTTTGAGGATCGTATACTTGATTGCTTCATGAGGGGGCATCATCAATGGCTTGTCCTCACAACGATAAAACACCAAATCATTCTTGGTAAACCTATGATGGTGAGAAGAATATATACTAAAGATTGGGATATGAGTGGTATCTAACATCATGAAAATGGAAGATTTCTTGGTGCGAATTTATTAGGAAGAAAATGAAGGGTTTTAGTAAGCTCCCAGACAAAAGCCTCCATAATGTATAAGTGTTCTCTTATCACTTGACTTTGATAGGGACAGTTTTCCGTGTGATTCTCTATAAAATCTCCATTGTGTAAAAGCTTTTACTTTTACTATACACCACTTTCCGAGACTTGGAGCACTTCTTCGAATTTTGGTGTGATTTGATCCACATCTCAAAATCTTTGTACAAAAAAGTATGTTTGTTTGATTGTCCAGTGTTTGTCTCCTTTTCATCCTATAAAAAGAGAGAAGTAAAGCTCATATCAGGCATTCAAAGTGGAGAGTCTAAGAGTTCTAGTCTTTTGGGTCTTGAGTCTGAGATAATCTTCCTTCTCTACATCTACAAACGTCTATGTTCAATCTGTTTGCATCACAAAGAAAGTTTCTTTTAGAGTTGAGTTTGAAAAGCCTACATATCAGGGCCTAACAACCCTGGTAAGAACCTAAAGTGGTTGAACTCATAAAGTTTGAGTCTGTGTTTGTTTCAGAAAGTTCAAAGACAGAGTTTGCAAAGGGCTAGGTAGCCTCTAGAGTGCATCTTAATTTAAGGTGTAGCATCTAGTAAATGCCCAAGTAGTCTATCTCTGATTGAAGTTTCTCAAAGTCTTCTAGCATTGTAATCCATCTTTTGAAATCAATAAAAGGGAGACGTTTTTCAAATTATTCCGCATGTGTTTTTGTTCTGTTATGTTATTCTAAATATTCTGTGAGAGGAGAGGCTCATCTAAGGTTCGCCGGAGGTTCAACGAGGATCGAGGGAAGTTTTGCTTGTGTTGGAAGGAGGCTACTAAAGAGAGTTGTTGCATGAGATCTAGAGGTTCGTGTACGGGTTCATGTGAGGGTTCGTGTATTCATCACAAAGACATAGAAATTGCACAACAGGCTTCATTTTCTCCTTTAGAGGAAGCCCCTGCTTCAAATTGGTATCAGAGGGAGTAACGTCTGGTTCATACGGGTATTTTTCTATAAATCTCTCTAAAAATGGAATCTGGAAGAAGATCTGTTTCTTTTTGAGAACTTAAAGAAGAAGAAAAACAAGATAATAAATTTGATATGGCAAATTAATTTCACTCTGGATTGTGTTCAGAAGTAAACTCTGCAGACCTAGAGATAGTAGAAAGTTAGCCTTCAACTCATTGGGCTTTACCTTCAATAAGTCCATCATAAGTATATTCTAACTTATCTGTCTTTCATTTAAGAGCTATTGCATGAGTCACTGTTAAAGAATGTGTTAGCCAGATACAAGAGAATGTTGAATCTATCCAGACTATCTCTCTTCTAAATCTAAAGAAACTACAAGAAAAAGCTCGGAGACATGGTACTTCATACTTACATCTTGGTTGTATAAGGGTAGGAATCAATGGCTTGACTCATAGAGGATTGAATACTTATGTCGTAGAAACAATCAGGGATTCAACTCACAACAAATATACATACTCTCTAATCGGAGGAATTGTTGCTCCCGTTTCAAATGGGCCAGTCTGGTTTGAATGCAATCCTAACTTCTTAGTATATGTATTTCATGAACATATCAAAGATATCCTACAATTACAAATAAAAACCAGTGGGTTTGACATGAAATGAAAGAGAACAAATATCGCAGTAAATACTCTCTATCCTGCCATCCTGCATACACCCAACCAAGAATCTAAGTCAAGCACCCTTGTTATAATCAATGCTCATGACCAAAAAATTGAGCACTAGACTATCAAATGGGAGGATTTGAGTTTTCTAGAAAATTGGGTGGTTGAACTACCACAACCTCAGAAGATCCAGAACATCATGACTGCGCAGATCCAGGAAGGACCCTCCACCGCTACTCTATCTTTTCCTAGAATGTCTACTATTGACAGAAGAAGAATTCAAGAAGCTTGTACAACTTCAAAATACCATGTTGACCATCCACCATCATTTGTAAATACTCCACAACTATATGTAAATTGTTTTCATGTTCATTTATTTGAGCTTACCCAAATATTATAGTTTCCTTGTTTAGAAGTCAAGTGTCCTGCTTGCAGGTCACTAGTCCATCTACAGTCCCTTGCTTATCTAGTAATGCATCAAAACCATAATCCTAGGACTGGTGAATCTCCTCCTACCACTTCTGCAAATTCTTGCCCAAATCCTAAATGTGCAGATATACCATTTCCTCGTGATATTATCATGATGATACATGAGTTACCGTCTCTTGAAAATGAAGATCCACATATTATTGATATGTTTAGTAGGATGTGTCCTCCTAGAACTCAGCGATATGGTTTAGGATATCTTGAACAACTTGAAAGTACAATTCCTTCGTCAAGATTCCAAAACTTTGTTCCTTCACACTCCAAAAAACCATCAAAACGAAAGATGTATGAATTTTTCTCTCTTATGGATTGTTACGCAGTAATTTGTCACCGTTGGTCACCGTCCTTGTTACCCCCGCTGTCACACATTGGAGGACACATTTACAGACCTGTGACCAGTGACACAACTTGAAAACACTTGCATTGAGGTCTCCTAAGTATGAACTTCAATATCCCTGAAGACACCTTTTAAAGATCAACACTAAAAAATACCCTTTTTCCATTAGCGCGGGTCCACAGTGTTTAGCCCGCGCCAATGGCTCAGTTCCTACAAAGAGGGTGCGCCCATAGACGCGCTGTCACAGAACAAAGCCCGCGCCGCACAAAATTAGTCATGATTTTTGGCCAACGCGCACTGAAATGTTTTTTCCTCCATTTCTCATGCAGTTCCCTGAGGAAAAATCCCATGGATATGATCGAGTCTCGTCTTTTTCATCCATGACAACTCAGTCCAAAGACTATTCTGGGACAATAACAAATCTTCAGTAGGTGTCCGGATACGATGAATACTTTCTCCTCTTCCATCTATAAATCACTGTCATCTTGCACTGAACCAGCTAGTTTTGGAGTGCTAGTGTCAGAGTGTTGAAGTTTTGAGTTAAAGTAAGCTGAGATTATGTTAGATTGATAGTAAGAGCTGAGAGAGAAGTTATGCTGCCGAAATTTTGAGAGAAGGAAGTGACTTTGCAAGGCATGCTCAACTGCTGACCCAGTCGGAGGAGATTTGCAGCGTCAAGCCTTAATTGGTTGTAATTCTTCTCTTCTTTTATTGAATAATGAACGACTGTTATTATGGTTCCACTCACGTATTCTTCTGGTAATATTTGAGTTATATCCTTCTTGACTGATATATAATTGTATGATATTGGATTTTACGCTTGTTGTGGATTGTTCTTTATTTGTGCAGGTGTCCATGCGTGGAACGCGAGGATAGTGACCGGCCAAAGCTAGAGGACAGGAGCGACGTTTCTTCCACGACAAAATAGCGTTGGATTCCAGGTAGGTCTTTTTGACCAACCTTTTGATTATGCAATTAGGAGCTTGCATGCAGCGTGTATGATTGTTGCTAGACCCCTATCGGGCTAGTGGGATCGCCTCTGTCCGCAGAGGGGATTTACCGACCACAACAATTTGGCGACTCCGCTGGGGATGTTAATTGTTGTTTGTGTTTGTATTGTCTAATTTGTAAGTTGTGGACGGAGTCTTAAGAGTGGCCAGGTAGCCTTCGAAACACTTCTGCTATGCAGAAGTGAAGTAGATCAACGCCACTTCAGTCGATCTCCGGGTTGATTTACAAACTGGACAATATCAATCTTGCTTCGCATGTCGTTTTTCTCTCATTTATTTGTCTGAATAATTCTCTTGGTTAGGGTTCTTGCTATCTTTTTACTTGCTGGCTCTGTCTAGATACCAGAAGCCAAGTCTGAGACCACTCTGTCTGTCTTTTTGCCTGGCATTGTCCGCCAGCACGCTTTTTCTTTGCACAGTCGCGCTGGTCGGCGCGTGTTGCTCTCTGACAACTCGCGCCAATCTCTGTTTAGCGCCGGTTGCAGGCATACAGTCGTGCCGCACTACTTAAGTTTTTAAATAAACTTGTTTGCCAGTCTCTTAAGGTTGGTTTTGTCTCTCTCTATTTTTTTTATACCTTCTGGGAGTCTGTTGGATTGATATTTGGCTGGTGGTTTTTCATCCTTCAGTTGTTTGCCATTGTCCACTGATTTTACATCTTGACCTTTGTGGTTTTGTGTTATCGAGCCTTCTGTTGGATTGATGATTTACAAATCCGGTCTCTTTGTTGATTGATTTCCATATTCTCCTGGTGGTTATATGAGTTTTACACTTCACACTACAAGTATCTTGCTTTTAGCTCGCTTGTTTTGCCTGATTTCGTTGTGACTTAGCTTACATAGTTACTTGAAAATCTTGGCTTTTCTTTGCTTTGCTGGGTTATTGTTTATGTCTCAGATCTGGTTATAGATTCTTTGGAATGAATTATCTGATTGTGAATACCTCTTGAAACTCTTTAAGTGCATTATCATATTATTTTTAAAAGAAAAGAAAAAGATTTTGCTTTTCATCAATTAGCGTATTATGTTAGTTTTTCGCTTTTAAAAGAAGAAAAAAGAGAAAAGATTTTTCCTTTCTTGTTGATTAGCTGCATTAGAAATTTTGACATCGTTTTGTTTGTATGAACCTCTTAAATCTTCTATAGCTAGATTTCATCCAAACGAAACGAATACAATTCTTGCATGTAGTGGCATTTAGGACATTTCGAGAGATTACATTCGCTAAGACCAGAAACTGAGACTTAATTGAAGATGAACAATAAAATTGATTCAATGAACCTAACAACACATTGAAACTTAACGCTCAAATTCTAGAGGTCTAGGCTAGAGACGTGTTCTGGCGTCGTTAAGCCTGGTAGTTTATCGTTGAGTGGTTGGGTGATTCCTCCATGGTGAGACGATAGGTGCCAGTACGGACTGTGCTCCCCCGTACCGTCGAGTATAAATTGGGAGACCCCTATAGGATTTGCAACCTTTTTGAAAAAAAATCCCATAGGAAGCCGGAGTCTGCCGACCTTACAAACGTAATGACTGACAACAGCATTTGGGAAGATTACTGCATTACGGGAAGTCCTTGGTGATCTTCTGATCGCTAAGGTGTATATAGCAGTTTTTACGGATTGTTTGGCAACACCTTCTAGCCTAGGAATTTCCAGAGTAGTCAAAGCTTTTTGATCCTTTTAAACTGTCTAACAGAAAAGGTGTAAGTGAGCAGTTGCCAGCTTTCGTGCCAATAAAAACAATCGAAGGAGACTAGAGTCAGCTTTTCGTCCTTTTCTCGACTCTTTAAAGATGAAAAGGTCAAGTCAAATGTCTTAATAATTTATCTGGCCACGTTCACATTACCCACTTAGATCTTGAGTGCGCTAGTTTAACTAGGACTTCGTCTTTATATGGCAAATTTCCCGGGATTCATCAACCTAAGTCCCCCACCTGATGGGGATGCTGGTCGTTTCCCTTCTCCTGGAAATGCTGGATTTATATAGCAACACTAACCCTCCCAGGGTTAACTGTCGGGTTACCAGTTTGGCTATTTTCAAACTCTGTGGTCCCTACTGTGTCGGCTGATGCTACATCAGTCCCTCCGCCTGCTCAACACCCAGTTGAACCAAAGGTGGACCCCACCCCTTTGACGCCTACTTCAACGTCTCCATCTTCGCCTGGTGAAAGTACCCAGGTAGCTAACAAGAAGAAGAAGAAGACAAAGAAGAAGAAGTCAAACAAGGGAACGGTCACAAACACAAAGGCGAATACACGCACGATTGTTGTTCCACCACGGACAACGGAAGACGGACTCCTCCCCACCTCTCTGCCCAAGGTCAAGTTCCCTTGCAGACTATGCAAGGAAAACCACCTCCTTCGTGATTTCCCTGGCATTCCCGGGGTCTTAAGGATATGGTCTCGTGATCCAGCCCGTCCATCATCGTCTACTGACGCTCACAGCGATGATACCCCCGTAGTTGGGAATACTAAAGGCAAAGGGAAGATTCAACTCCCTTGCAAACTTTGTGAAGGCGATCACTTCCTTCACCTTTGTCCACTCATGGACAAAGCCTCCTCTGTGTTGGAAAGTCTTGCAGATCCCTCACCCCAACTCCCCGTTGGATATCAACGTCTTTCTGCCTCTGCAGATTGTCCTTCTACTGACCACAAGGTTGGTTTACATACCTCTCTTGTTCAGTCTCCTCTTCCTGCACCTGGCTCCACCCAGCCTGTTCCCGATCAACCATTGGTCGGCGATCGTGTCAGTTTGAGTTTACCACCAGTTGACCAACCTGTTCTCGACGACAGTCATAAACAGGTTCTTCATGTCTCATCAGATTCTCCTGAGTCTGACGATGATCCTCTTATCCTTATTGACTCAGAGGGTCCTTCTTCGGCTCCGTTCGAGCACGGGGGAAATCATATGATTCCCCCACCAAGCAGTTCAGTTATCTCCTTTGATTGGAGTCACTTGACTACTTTCCGCCTTCCATCCCATGTGCCTTTCCAGATTACAGTACATGCCTCTGACACAGCAGTACCTGGCACTGTATTGGATGAAGGTGCGTCGATCAGTCTTATGTCGTACACTACTTGGCAAGCTTTAGGTTCTCCGCAGCTCAGGCCGGTTACGCAGAATCTGTTGGCTTTCGACGAAGGAGCCTACCCATCTCTAGGAGTCCTCCCCAAGTTTCCTATTATTTTGGGAGGTAAAACTGTCTATATAGATGTGTTAGTCACCCAAGGGGCTTTAGGCTTCAGTCTTCTCCTTGGTCGTGACTACGTTTATGCTATGGGGGCCATCGTTTCTTCCCTTTTCCGTGTGGTTTGCTTTCCACACAACGGAAGAATCGTGACTATCGATCAATTGTCCTTCATTAGTCCCCCAACGCCTCCTGCACAGTTGTCGTCCCCTCCTAGCTTTTATCCACCAGTTGGCTCTGCCCACCCACAGGTCAACTACGTGGCTACCTATCCCATGCCTGTATCCAGCACCGCCGCCGTCGTGCATAGTGTCCTGGGGGCATTGGGTCCCGACTTCCAAGACGTTGACCTTCCACCGGATGAGACACTCTTGGAAGCTACGACTTCCTGCTCATTACAATGAAGTCTAGGGCGAGGATAGTTTTCTCCTGTAGCAACCTCGTTAAAAAATGAAACAGGCTACCATGAGGACAGTTCTTTTACTGAGTCAACCTCGTTAAAAAATGAATCAGGATCGAGGATAGTTCATTGTCTTGTGTCAACCTCGATAAAAAATGAAACAAGGATAGGTTCTATAGGTAGGTTGTAGAAAGTAGTTCGGAGCATAGTTTTTCCTATCTCAAGCTCCTTAAAATAATGAAATACGGATTGATCGAGGATGGTTTTGATCGTGTCGCAACCTCGTTAAAAAATGAAACATGAT
>APFE030306597.1:99999-187889 GCA_000404065.3 Pinus taeda
AAGTGGCCTAGAGACTCCCTTCTGGTACCTTGGAGCTTGCATGCCTCAATGGCAGGTTCTTCGTATTCGACGCGAGGTTTTCATCATTGGCCTCCGATCGGATGACTCTACGGGTGTTCGACGTTGGCTCATCCATTCACACGCCGTAGATTGTACCTATAGTACCTTGAGGACCATTGACACTACTAGTGGTACCTCTCGCGCCTGTTAACAGCTTTCATTATTGGCTGGTAATCAGGCGATGTTCATGCATGTTCGACTTCAGCTTACATCTTCGCATGCTTGAACTTCTACTTGTGTTTGGGTCGAGGTGGAGCGCAAGACCCTGGATTTTGTCTGTTGTAATCCAGGTGTGATTTTGATACATGACTCTTTTCACTGGATGGCTGCAACCATACTTGAGTCTATTCATCAATCCCAACTAGATGGCTGCGTCCATACTACGGATCTTGACTATTATGTACTCTGTCAATGGATGGCTGCCCCCATACCACATATATCATGTATTTGAACTATCATACTGTATCTCTCCATGCAGATTCTCGGCGGCAGTTGGATATGATCTTGTAAAGCACTTCGCCTCTCTCTCTCTCAAGGCTCATGCTTTAGGGGGCATCTGTTACGCAGTAATTTGTCACCATTGGTCACCGTCCTTGTTACCCCCGCTGTCACACATTGGAGGACACATTTACGGACCTGTGACTAGTGACACAACTTGAAAACACTTGCATTGAGGTCTCCTAAGTATGAACTCCAATATCCCTGAAGACACCTTTTGAAGATTAACCTTAAAAATTCCCTTTTTCCATTAGCGCGGGTCCACAGTGTCTAACCCGTGCCAATGGCTCAGTTCCTCCAAAGAGGGCACGCCCATAGACGCGCTGTCACAGAACAAAGCCCGTGCCACACAAAATTAGTCATGATTTTTGGCCAACACGCACTGAAGTGTTTTTTCCTCCATTACTCATGCAGTTCTCTGGGAAAAATCCCATGGATATGATCGAGTGTCGTCGTTTTCATCCATGACAACTCAGTCCAAAGGCTATTCTGGGACAATACCAAATCTTCAGTAGGTGTCCGGATACGATGAATACTTTCTCCTCTGCCATCTATAAATCACTGTCATCCTACATTGAAAGGGAGTTTTTGAGTGTTAGTGTCAGAGTGCTGAAGTTTTGTAAGCTGAGATTATGTTAGATTGATAGTAAGGGCTGAGAGAGAGGTTATGCTGCCGAAATTCTGAGAGAGGAAGTGGCTTTGCAAGGCATGCCAAACTGCTGACCCAGTTGGAGGAGATTTGTAGTGTAAAGCCTTAATTGGTTGTAATTCTTCTCTTCTTTTATTGAATAATGAACGACTGTTATTATGGTTCCACTCATGTACTCTTCTGGTAATATTTGAGTTATATCATGCTTGACTGATATATAATTGTATGATATTGGATTTTAAGCTTGTTTTGGATTTTTCTTTGTTTGTGCAGGTGTCCATGCGTGGAACGCGAGGATAGTGACCGGCCAAAGCTAGAGGACAGGAGCGACGTTTCTTCCACGACAAATAAGCGTTGGAATCCAGGTAGGTCTTTTTGACCAACCTTTTGATTATGCAATTAGGAGCTTGCATGCAGCGTGTATGATTGTTGCTAGACCCCTATCGGGCTAGTGGGATCGCCTCTGTCCGCAGAGGGGATTTACCGACCACAACACTCAACCTTTTAGCTGTGTTAATTACTAATTTGGAGTCTCCTTCCACCACTAGCTTCTTATACCCCAATTTAATAGCCATAAGAAGGCCTTGTCGAACAACTGCAAATTCTGCTTCATTATTATTCGCATAGGCACAGTGGTCAGCGTATATTCGATGAGATTTCACTCTAAAGTCTCGAAAGATCCCTCCAAAACTCGTAGGACCCAGGTTTCTTTTTGAGGCTCCATCAAAGCTCAACTTGATGAACCTCTCCGAAGGTGTAATGAAGTGCTGCACTTAAGCCACATGGTTCGTGATGAGTTTCTAGGAGTTTGGGGCAATCATTTGTTGAAAATAGCAATAAGAAATGATAAAAATAGAATCCAGAAATTCCAACTTAATTTGTCCTTGAATTAAACTAAAAATTAAAATCAAATTCTATTATCATAACAACTTATAATAGTTAACTAGAGTGAGTTGACTTAGTTAACTTGGGAATTTCGAGTTGGAAGTATTTTTGAAGTCATGTATATGTTTTCCCTATATTATAGGGGTCTATGATGAGTTATTTGTGAGTTGTAATTAGTTCCAAACTATTTGAGGAACTAATAGTGAGTTAACAGTCAGTTGGTGCATTAATACATTAACTAGTGCTACTCTAGTTAACTAAAGATTCCTTCATCAGAAACTCATGCATGTTGATTATGAGAAAGACCCAGTTGAGACTAGAGTGTAGAGACAGTGTACTATTTGTTGTATAATTTTCTGAGTTGTACAGATGGTGCATGCAATCAGTGACCGAACCTTGAAGGGATTGTGTAGTTTTGGATGCACTAATTTTCCTTGAAGATGGGCTAATCAGCCATAGGAATTGCGCAAGGAAATAGAGACTTGGAGAACTATAGAATTGGCTAAGTGTTGGCCAAGGGTTTGCTTATGAGTTGGATTAATGGTTTTATTGAGTGCTGAGATTGTTCTTGTAAGAATAAGCATTGTATTATCATCTTGGATTTCTGATTTAATGCAATACAGATAGTGGGGTTTTGAGATGTGACTTTATGTTATGTGCCATTGATGTTCTTCCTCTTGTCGATTATTGTTTTCATCAATCTTTATGGGCTTCCGCTGTAAAAAGTAGAAGTAGATTCTTGTCTCTTGTTGATTAGGTGCTCAAAATTAGGCTTAAACTCAAAGTGGCAGAATCTCGATAAACTTAGCTTCAGATTGAAGTGCTCGTCATCCTGATTCCAATGGTACAAACGACACTCGAATCCAAGCTCATATGAAGAAGTTAGAGCAAGTGAAAGTTTAGGTTTGACTTGGACAGATTGCAGGAAAATATGATGTGGCAAGACTCTTCAACGAATGGGGAAGCACCAAGTGGCAGGCCGCCATTGGCCCCACATTTTGCAAATCGCATATTAGATGTGGGTTGACGTTAAATAATCGGCCCCAGAGCAAACCAAGGTGCGATGCAATAGTCGCAATTGCACATCACAACAGGGAAAGCATTAAAGAGTCGGCGCCAGAGCAAGTCAAGGTTGTGATGCGATGATCAAAATCTCACATCGCAGAAGGGAAGTGTTACAGAATCGGCCCCAACAGGATCAACTTTCGATTGCGATATCGCAAAGTGAAAAGTCTTGTTATATGTATTACCCTGTCTCCGCCAATTGCAATATATTTCAGATGCGATACAGTTATACTGCAATTGATAGTTCCATCAGGTCCACCGCTTATCGCAATCGCATATCACCCATGCCGCATTCACAAACCATAAGACTTGTCAGTTCCTGCCGATTATGATTTGCGATAGAGCTGGCGGTACCAATAGTTTATGGCTATCATGCAGCAAAATTTTCGCCGAGTTAGCGCTTTTTGGAGTGAAATTGTAGGATCATGCCGAACATGGTGCAATATGTCGAGCGAATATTGGAAAAACTAGGAGAAGTCATAACTTCTTCAGTTCTTGACCAAATTGAAAAAAAAGAGGCTAGATAGCCATTTTTTGATATTCTGGACTCATAGGAAGAGGTTTCATAGGCATTTGAGCATTGTAAACACATATTTTTACACTTTTTAGCATAATAGAGAGGTCCAAGTCATTGGAAGCTGGACCAAGGAGACGTAGACCAAGAGGGGTGAACTCCTTTATCATGTTCCTGTTATAATGTGTTCTTGATGATGTTCTGTACATGTTTATGTTGTTCAGTCTCTTATTTATGTTAAATTGGTCATAAAATTAACATAAAAACTCATCATTTCACTTGCAAAAATTCATGAATCCTTAAACACAGTGAAAGAATTTTGTTTCTAATATTAAGAGAATCTTAGTACAACAATCTAATATTCTAAATGAGATCATTTTGGTATCATAGATCTAGTTTTTCTTTGTGAAAGAAGGATTTAATTGTTTGCAAGTTTATGTCATGCTTACAAGGTTAAAACTCAAAAGAGGAGAAGGGGAGATGGTTGGAAGCCCTGAAGTTGGGTCAAGGGGAAGGAGAGCAAGGTTGCCACAATCTCCAACACCAGTTCAGCCTCGAGTTGCAATTGAGACTCCATAGATCATGTCCCATGAAGGAGAACCTAAAAACATGACAGAATATGAGAAGACTTTCAAAAAGGCTTTCTTTGATATGATAGAGATGGTAAAGGTCCTCTGTGAAGAGAGGAATACCAGGTTGCAAGGTGAAATTTTCAAACCTACCAAAGGAGAAGGCTCTTCAAGAGGAGCTAATGGAAATGGAGACAAACCTCCACCCTATCCACCATATTTTTCATCTTCTTCTTCACAAGCATCTTCACTATTTTCCACTAACACAACCCTTACTCATACTCATAATCATACATCAAAAGGAACTAGTAAATCACCTTTTTTAAACTTGATGTTAAATTTGAGCTGCCCAAGTATAATGGTGAAGTGAATTCAGAGAAGCTTGATAATTTGATTTGTCAGTTGGAGGTCTATTGAAGGATTGAAAACCTTCAAGATGATGACATAAAGATTTAGTTATTTTCCTTGAGAATGGAGGGTGCAACACTAATATGGTGGGAATCAAAGAGCCGAGAGGACATTAAAAATTACGATAAGATCTCAATTTCTTGGAATGATTTCATTGCTGCAAGCAAAAGACAATTCTACCCTCTAGCTTATATGCAGGCCATCATGAATTGGCAGAACTTTAGACAACTTAAAGGTCAAAATGTGCAAGATTACACCTAAGAATTTAGAAAAAATGCCTTTGATGTTAGGTGTAGATTTGCAATGACATGACACATTGCTGAAGTACATAGGAGGCTTACACAATTACTTTAGGTAGATTATCTTAATGTTTAATCACAATAATCTAGATGATGTGTGTGTGCAAGCCACTCATCTTGAGGCAAGAGGGAAAAACACCCCAAAAGAAAGTAATAAATAGCCATTTAAGAGTAAAGGAAAGGAAAAGGCTTTGAAAGGGAAAGCAAAGAAAAATGTGTCTATCAAAGAAGAAGGAGAGAAATTTACATGCAAAAATTGTTCCATGGAGGGTCACGATGAAGCTCATTGTTGTAAGCTTCATCTCGAAATGAGACCAAAGAGAAACAACATCTAGGGAAAACAAAAGACAACTGCAACCACTCAACAGGATTTGGAATCTTATTCGGGCGATGAAACTAAAATCAAAACCATGGGGTTAAAAGGAAAAGAATCCATTTCTAGCACTAGTTCTTCAAACTCACAAAATGAAACTCCAAATTAAAAGTAGAGAATAAAACTTTTTCACATAAGGGTGATCTCAAAACACAACAAGATTGATACGGTTTTCGATAGTGGCTCTCAAGCCAATCTTATCTCTAAAAACATTGTCAAAAGTTTAAACTTGGAAACCGTTCCACATCATAAACCATATCCACTTGGATGGGTGTGTGAAAATGCACAACTACGAATTACTAGAAAGTGTAAACTGAAATTCACCATCACTGCAAATTTCATAGATGAAATAGAGCTTGATGTTGTGCCGTTAGATATTTGTGGCATAGTTTTGGGCAGCCCGTACCTTTATGACAAAAAATTTATCTTCCATAGACATGAAAACAAATATCATTTATTCAGAGATGGAATAGAATATATTGTGAAAGCTTATAGTAAAAAAATAAATCTTTCACTTGTTAATGCAGGGTAGATTGAAAGACTAGTGAATTCAAGCAATAATTTTGTGCTTCTAATGATTAAACCCAAGAATGATGTTGATAATGAAGCTTTTAAAGGTTGCGATTCAAGTTTTAAATATGAATTGGTTGACGTAGTTAACCAATATGATGAGATGTTTCAGGAATCAAAGGGATTACCTCCTAGGAGAGGAATCCAACATGAGATAAAGTTGCAACAAGATTGTCCTCTTCCTAACATTGGCATGTATAGGCTGTCAGTGATGGAAAATGTAGAAATTAAGAAGAAAATTCAAGAGTTGTTGAATAAAGGGATCATCATACCATCTTCCTCACCATGTGGTTCACCTATTATCTTGGTGCCAAAGAATGATGGAACATGGTGCATGTGTGTGGACTTTCATGCATTGAACAAAATTATGGTAAAGAACCCTTACCCACTGCTTAGAATAGATGATTTAATTGATCAATTGAAAGATGCAAAATATTTTACTAAGCTGGACTTAAGAAGTGGCTACCATCAAATTAGAATAGCTGAAGGAGACATTTGGAAGACAAAATTCAAAACAAAACAAAGATTGTTTGAATGGCTAGTTATGCCTTTTGGTTTATGTAATGCTCCTGCTACATTCATGCATGTGACGAATGATGCGTTGAGGCTATTTCTTGATGAGTTTTTCATAGTCTACTTAGACGACATCTTAATTTTCAGTAAATCTTGTGATGAACATGTAATGCATGTAAGAAAAGTACTTGATGTCTTGAAAAAAGAACAATTGTATCTTAATATGTCAATGTGTGAGTTTGAAAAAACTTCTTTAGTTTACTTGGGTCATATTTTTGGAGGAGGTGAGTTGAAAATAGATCCCCCAAGGTTGATGTCATTTTGAATTGGCCAAGGCCCAAAACAGTGACTGAGGTAAGAAGTTTTTTGGGAGTAGTCCAATATTGGAGGAAATTCATTGCTATTTTTTCTTTTATAGACACTCCTTTACATGCATTGACAACTGTGAAAAAGGTTTTTTAGTGGGGATGAAAAAAAAAGGCCTTTCATGCATTGAAGGAAAAGATCAGTACAACTCCAATACTTGCACTTCCACACTTGCGACAATGATTTGAGATTTGGACTGATGCTAGCGACTATGTCATGGATGCAGTCCTCATGCAACATGGTAAGCCTATTTGTTTTCATTCAAAAACTTTTAATGGTGAAGTGATTAACTATCCTACATATGACAAGGAATCGTATGCATTGGTGCACAGTGTAAAAAAATGGAAACACTACTTGATGGGTAAGGAAACAGTCATTCACATTGATCATCAACCATTGCAATACTTGCAATCACAATTAAAGTTGCAGCAATCAAGGCACTTCCGATGGATGGGTTTTATTCAATAATTCGACTTGGTAATCAAGTATAAGAAAGGTATCTACAATAAAGTTGATGATATGCTTTCTAGGCCTATTATTAGTGCAGCTACTTTACTGAATCGTAATTCCATTTTACATTAAAGTTATATCGAGCAATATGCCTTAGATAATGACTTTCAAAAATTTTATGCAAGCTTGAGTCAAAGTAACCACGTAGAGGAATTGGATTATCATTTGCATGATAACTTGTTGTACCATATTGACAAGATTTGTATTCCACAGGGAGAAATAGTTAACATCATAAGAGAGGCACATACTTCTCTTATTGTTAGTGATTTTGGTGTAATTAATACGGTGGCATATCTACATAGGTATTGTTATTGGCTGTGTATGCTTGAAAGTGTGTCTCATTTTATTAAAGGATGTTCATTATGTGCAATCAATAAGCCTAGCAATAGGAAGTTAGGATTGTACACACCACTTCCGGTTCCTTCACGACCATGGGAGAGTGTTTCTATGGATTTTGTAGGAGGTCTTCCATTGTCAAAAATATGTCATGATTATTTGTATGTAGTTGTGGATAGGTTCAGAAAAGTGTGTATTTTGATGCCATGTAGAAAACAAGTTACAGCTGAACAAACTGTTCAATTATTCTTTCAGAATGTTTGGGTAGAATTTGGATTGCCCACATCCATTGTTAGTGATCAAGATTCTTACTTTGTTGGGAATTTTTGTTCAAGATTGTGGGGATTCATGGACACCAAATTGAAAAAGAGTACAAATTTTCATCCACAAACGGATGGTCAAATAGAAGTGTTGAACAAAACAGTGATACTTATTCTTCGTGTGTATTGCAACAAGCATCCTAAGTTGTGGGATGAATATTTGCACTATATTAAGCATGCTTACAAAAGATAGTTACTGATTAAACGAGAACTGTTACCTCAAAACGGGTACTTGAGCCTAAAAATCCCAAAAAACATGAAAAAACAACAAAAAAATAAAGTGTTGATTCTGCATCTCCATTTTTTTTAGAGTAAATTTTCAATATTTTTAAAAATAATAGTAAAAAACAATAAAAGCCATTTTGTTTGGTGCAAAAAACACCTTGAAATCAAAAAGTGTCGGAATAACGTATTTTTTTCAGGGTACATTTTCAACATTTTTTAATAATGATGTTAAAAACAAAATTTCATGACTATAAAAAACTTTAAATTTCAAACAATTTTCAAGCATGATATTAACGATAAAATATCACATCTTTGAAAAGCCTTAAAATTCCAACGATTTTTACGGATGACATTAAATTTAAAATATCACTTCTTTGAAAGACCTAAAAATTCCAACAATTTTCAAGCATGGTGCTAAGAAAAAATATTTTAAACTATTTTAAACTATAACATTAAAGATAAATTATCGTGACTTAAAAAATAAAAAATAAAAAAAATAAAAAATAAAAATAAAATCTTGAAAATTTTTCAAACATGAATTAAAACCAAAGATTACGGCTACAAACAATTTTAAATTTTCAAAATATTACAAGCATGACATTATGGAAAAAAATTATAACTAAAAAAAAATAAAAATGAATACCTTAATGAAAGAGTTATTATACCATGTGTAATTTTTATAAAATTCTAAATGTATAGCAATTTTAAAATCTTAGCTTAAGACAACTTGATACATTGCAAAAAAAATTAATGACCAACCATGAAATTAACACATTGTGGTACAGACTCGATTCATTATAACGAAAAATTTAAAATCAACTATCAAATTGCACATAATGCAATCAAGTTACTAGACAATCATCGACACAGAGCCTACAAAAATATATATAAGGAAACAAAAATTCAAATATTGAAAAAAATAATGACAAGTAATAAAACATGGAAAAAATCAATAACAAAAAGAAATTGTTCACACTTGTTACATAAAAATTAAAATAGTGTTAAAAAAACCCTCTAAAAAAATGTGTTGATGTTGCATCAACACTTCTCAAAATCAGCATGAAGATCACTAACATTTAAGAAAATTGTTTATACTTGATTCATAAAAAAAAAATTAAGTGTCAAAAATAAGCCCTCTAAAAAAATGTGTTAATGCTCCATCAACACTTTTTAAAATTAGCATGAAAAATACTCACATTTAAAAAAATTGTTTATACTTGATACATAAAAAAAATTAAAATGAAAAAATTATGCTAAAAAAGGGGGTTTATTCTAAATCACCATTTTTCAAAATCGAGTGACTTTTTGTTACCTTAGAAAAATGGGTACTAGGTCATTTTCTCGTTTGATTGATAACTATGTTACAACCGAGCCAAGCTCTCTTCAACTCAGACTTTGCCATTTGAGGCATGCCTGGGACAATTTCCTAATTCTCATTTGGATTTTATTTTTGGTAAATATGTTTCTATTAAAGGTCATAGCAACATAGAAAAAGCAAAAAATTTTACTGAACAAATCCAATTAGTACACCAAAAGGTTCAAGAACAACTTCAAAAAACCTAAGGCAAGTACAAAGCAAGGCACGAAAAGCATCATCAAGATCACAAGTTCCAAGTTGGTGATGAAGTTTGGCTTCACATTAACAAAGAGAGACTCCAAAGAGAAGGTAAAAATTTAAAACCAGTTAGATATGGTCCATTCAGAATTTTGCAAAAGATTGGTAACAATGCCTTTAGGTTGGATTTGTCTTCATATATTCAAATTATGTTGTTGTTAATGTTGAGAATTTAAGGTTGTATGAGCCTCCTTCGATTGAAGATTAAAGAAAGAATATTCAAATTCCATATATTGAATACTTTTCTCTAGAATTCCTTAATGAGCTTCAACAAGACACTATACTTGACAAAATAACAAGGATATCAAAAAGGGGAAGTGTCGATTATCTTCGAGTGAGGCTCAAGGGTTCAAATAATTTAAAATCCAAATGGATAGAGGTTGGAAAAGTGAGAGAATTGTTCCCTCACCTGGTGGACAATGAAAGTGATATTTTTGGGTCCAAAAGGCTTCTAGTGGGGAGTGATTAGATGCTCAAAATTAGGCTCAAACTCAAAGTGGAATAATCTCGATAAACTTAGCTTCAGATTGAAATGCTTGTCATCCTGATTCCAACAATGCAAACAACACTCAAATCCGAGCTCATATGAAGAAGTTAGAGCAAGTCAAAGTTAAAGTCCGACTTGGGCAAATGGTAGGAGAAGATGACGTGGCACGACTCTTCAAAGAATGCGGAAGTACCAAATGGCAGGCCTCCGTTGGCCCCGCATTTCACAAATCACATATGGGAGGTCGGTCGGTGTTAAACAATCGGCCCCAAAGCAAGCCAAGGTGCGATGCGATAGTCACAATCGTACATTGCAACAGGTAAGACATTAAAGAGTCAGCCCCATAGCAAGTCACGTTTGCAATGTGATGATCACAATCACACATTGTAGAAGGGAAGTGTTACAGAATCAGCCCCAACAGGATCACGTTGTGATTGTGATATCACAATCGCATATCACAAAGTGCAAAGTTTCATTATTATGTATTACACCTGGCTCCACTGATTGCGATATTTTCAGATGTGATACAGTTATATTGCAATTGATAGTTCTATCAGGTCCGCTAGTTATCGCAATTGCATATCACCCACGCTGCATTCACAAACCACAAGACTCATTGGTTTCTGCCAATTGTTATTTGCAATGGAGTTGTCGGTGCCAATAGTTTATGGCCATCATGCAACGAAATTTTCACCCAATGAGAAATTTTTGGAGTGAAATTGTAGGATCATGTTGGAAATGGTGCAATCTGGGGAGTGAATATTGAGAAAACTAGGAGAAGTCATAACTTCTTCATTTCTTGACCAAATTGGAACAACAAAGAGGATAAATAGTCATTTTTAAATATTCTGGACTCATAAGAGGAGGCTTCAGAGGCATTTGAGCATTGTAAACACATCTTTTTAAAATTTTGAGCATAATAGAGAAGCCCAAGCCATTGGAAGCCTAACCAAGGAGACGTAGCCTAGGAGGGGTGAACTCTTTTATCATGTTCATGTTGTAATTTGTTTTTGATAATTTTGTACATGTTTATGTTGTTGTTCAGTCTCTTATTTATGTTAAATTTCTCATAAAATTAACATAAAAATCTCATCATTTCACTTGCAAAAATTCATGAATCCTTAAGCACAATGAAAGCATTTTGTTTCTAATCTGAGGAGAATATTAGAACAACAATCTAATATTCTAAATCAGATCACTTGTTTTAGTAAATTACATGAGCTTGTGAATTTACAGGAAAATATACATGGCATCAGCGCTGAGAATAGTATACTAGAGGAGATTTTGAAGTTTTGAGTTTTGGGTTATAGGTGAAATTTGAATTTGTAATATATACTTCGGGATCGACAGATGGAGTTCTACTATTTGCGGCTAGAGTATGCCTTGGATAGAAAATTGAATTATATAGCCTGGAAGGACAAGATGGAGGTCATGTTGGAAGATAATGGCTTGAAGGAATTCATTGATCAAGGCATTCCTAATCCACTAGCATCGGATGCTCAGAATATGGTCAAATGGAAGAAGTGTGTGGCAAGGGTGAGGTAGATAATCCTTGACGGAGTTTGAGACCACATTGTCTCAATTCTCCATGGGAAGGAAACTCCACACACTTCTAGAAAATCAATGACCAAAGGAAGTTGGCACTGAAAGATAAACTTTGAAAAATCAAGATGTAGGCAGGCGACTCAATTCCTAATTACTTGACAAGTTCACTCAATGTCATGATGAACTTGGAAGTGTTGGAATCATTGTTGCCGAGGATGATATGGTGAGTCTTTCTCTTCTTGGACTCCCAAAGAGTTGGCATAGTTGTTATTAGGACTCTGCCAATGGTCAGGAGAAGCTGCCATATTGGGAATGACTGTGGTCGGATTTGACACAGTAGGAGACCAGGAGGAACACTAGAGCTGGGACCTCTTGTAAGGAAGTGGAAGAGGATTTTGCCTCAGTGAGTAAGGCAAAGAAGGCCATGGGAAAGATGTCCCAAGGCGAGGAGGGTGGAAAGAATATGAACTTAATGAAAGTCAAGTGTTTTCACTGTCACGAGCATGGGCACTATGCCAAGAATTGCCCACAAAAGAAATCAAGAAAGGAGGAGCCGACAGTAGTGGCAGTAGGTGAAGCTCTAGCTTCACAATTCAAACTTGATTTCACTCTCATTGCATGCATGGCTGACATTGCCATGGGAGGCATGTGGTATCTTGACAATGGTGCCTCATTCCATATTATGGGGAATAAGTATCTCTTTAGTGATTTTGAGGAGAAAGACCTCAAGAAAAGCATAGATTTTGGAGATGACGAGAGGTATAGAGCTATCAGGATCAATACGGTTACCATTCAGAGGGATTTTGGCTCCCCTTTCAAGATCACATATGTAATGTATGTTCCAGGACTAAAGAAGAATCTTGTTTTAGTCATGGTATTGGAATACCATGGCTATGATGAGGTTTTTAGTAAGGGAAAGGTTTTCCTTATACACATCAACACGGGGCAAGTGAAACAAATCGATGCAAGGGTCAAGAACCTACATGCTCTTGAGGTTCAAGATGCATGCAAAACCTTGCGAAGAAAGGCAAAGGTTAGTGACTTGGTGGATAAGAGGGAGAGTAAATTACCTCTCAACATTCAGCCCCAGAAGAAGCCCTAGAAGCAACTTCAAGAAATTGTGGAGTAGCCACAATTGGAGAAGCTAAGAGGAGACCAAGTGCAAGGACCCACTCAAGCAGCCTCAGAAGCACTCTCAAATAATTTTGGAGTAGCCACAATTGGAGAAGCTAAGAGGAGATTGAGTGGAGGCATCCAATCATGCAGAGACCTCCAGTCGGGGGAAATTTCGAGCCAAGTGGGCAGAGGGATCACATGCAGCCATACTTCTAGGTGTGAGATGGGGTGACGTGAAGTGATAGTCCCAAGAGGGCTAAAATTGGGCAGGGTCCATTGAGTGGTTTTATCTCATGGAACGTACCTTGATACAGGAGCCAAAAGTACATAGTAGCGGGAGGAATCAATGGGATTGATACAGGAGAGATCAAAGTGACAGAGGCTAGAACAGTGTGATACTAAAGAAGCGTAGAGATGGGTTAACAACAGTGCATAAAGGCAGAGTCAACAAAAGCGCAGAGTTTTCAGTCGATAGAGGCAATAGTACTAAGAGACTTTGATGACAGAGGCAACATCCTGATTCAGGTTGGATGTTTTTTTGTTTCTAGAGTTGTTGGAGCAACAACACCAGAGAGAATTGTTTCATGCAGAACATTCCAAAGGTTCAAGATCGTGATTGAGTTGAATTCATTTCTTTTTGAGAGGGAGTATTGAAATAGCAACAAGAAATGATATAAATAGAATCCATAAATTCCAGTTTAATTTGTCCTTGAATTAAACTGAGAATTAAAATCGAATTCTATTCTCATAGCAACTTGTAATAGTTAACTAGAGTGAGTTGACTTAGTTAACTTAGGAATTTTGAGTTGGAAGTCTTTTTGAAGTCATGTATATGTCCCCCCTATATTATAGGGGTCTAGGATGAGTTAATTGTGAGTTGTAATTAGTTAACTCAATTTATTGAGTTAAGTCCAGTTATATTAGTTCCAAACTGTTTGAGGAACTAATAGTGAGTTAACAGAGTTGGTGCACTAATGCAGTGCTACTCCAGTTAACTAAAGATTCCCTCATTAGAAACTCATGCATGTGGATTTTGAGAAAGACTCAATTGAGATTAGAGTGCAAGGACAATGTATTATTTGTTGTATAATTTTCTGAGTTGTACAGATGGTGCATGGAATTAGGAACTAAACCTTGAAGGAATTGCGCAATTTTGGATGCATTTATTTCCATTTAAGATGGGCTAATCAACCATAGGAATTGTGCAAGGAAATAGGGACTTGGAGAGCTGCAGAATTAGCTAAGCATTGGCTAAGAGTTTGCTTGTGAGTTGGGGATTGATTTTACTAAGCGTTGGGATTGTTCTTGCGAGAACAAGAATTGTATTATCATCTTGGATTTCTAATTTAATGCAATATAGATAGTGGGGTTTTGAGTTGTGGCTTTCCCTGGATACTTATTGTGTTATGTTCCATTGATGTTCTTCCTCTTGTCGATTATTGTTTTCATCGATATTTATGGGCTTCTGCTATAAAGAGTAGAAGTAGATTCTTATATCTTGTTTTAGTAGATTACATGAGCTTGTGAATCTACAGGAAAATCTACATCATTGATGGTGATAGGTTTAGGTGGTGTAGGATTCTAGCCTCTTGGGGAGCAACTTTCCAGTCATCCAGTTTCCATTTCTCCGCCAAGATTGTTTCCCGGGTATTCTGGATGACCCCCTCCCATATTGCTTCTTGAGATTATTGGCTATTCTTAAAAATCCTGCGGTTCCTCTCTTTCCATATAGCCCAAAGCGTGGAGCCCAGAGCTAGTCCCCAAGCTCGATTAAGACCGAGCTTGAGAAGAGGCATGTCCACCATAGAAATATGGTTTCTTTAATGCTCTGATGGTCTCTATCCATCCTTCCAAAGAGGTCTTCCACTTGGTGCCACTTTTGAACTACAAAAGGACATGAATTTAACAAGTGTTCGAGATACCACGTTTTTGTAGTTGATCCCAAGTGAGGATTCTACTGCTACATACCAGCCAGAGAAAGTAGGCAACTTTCGGCCACCACCCACCTTTTCAGAGATTTTTCCAAATTAGATGGTGATGTCTCTACTCCCGTCCTTCCTTTAGATTGTAAGCCTCCTTGATGATAAATCTGCCCTTTGTAGTATATCCCCATCAAAGAATGTATGGTCCATTTTGGATTGTGAGCTTCCTAGATTCTAACTCTCTGTCCAACTACTTCCATTGATATGACTCAGGGGGTTGAGGCCAATCCTGGCATTCCTTCCATTTCCTCCAACTATCATTAGTCAACGCATCTTTCCAATAATGATTCACAATGTAGAAGTTCCTGCTAGTTGTGTACAAAAATAAGTCACTCAAATCTTGTCTCTCAGACAGTTTTTCTCTCTAGTGTCATAAATCGTGCCAGAACAAAGTTATTTTCCCATTTATGATTTCTCCAATAACATATTGTTTGATAAAGTTGTTATTCAAATTAGTATCAACTTTTTTAATAAAAATTATAAAAAACATTTATGGAGAGTTTGGTATCAATTTTTTAGTAAATGAGCTACATCAACAGACTTGGCATCTAACTTTACTTATTTAAGCATAGAGTAAGCATGTATCACCACTATTGCCCAAAAAGTTCCAAAAGTATAAAAGCGTTTATGACCCATTTTAGCATTAAAATACAATAAATGAACGACATTCATGATCCTTAGCATCTAACTTTACTAATTTAAATAGTATCATTTGTACATTTAGAACATGGAATACGAAAAGAATTGGCAACTATATTATTCCATTTTCTTCCCTTTTAAGTAAATTAGGTTATCTATTTTTATATAAATTACAATATCTTAATTATATATTTTTTAATGTCAATTAGTTGTGTTATTTATATTTTATATTTTGGCCGGTTGTCTTATATTTTATACTATATATTTTGTCTAGTTGGGTTGTTTATATTTTATACTTTAACTAGTTGGATTATTTATGTTTTATATATCGCTAGTTGTTATTGTTTATATAATATCCTTAATCATTAAAATTAAATTAAGAATTATGAAAGGTGGAGAAAGACTATTGATATTACTCATAGATGTCTAAATATTGAAATTAAAGAGAATTTTGAAAGTGAGAGCAAGAGACCAGTATTGATATTGTTTATATATTGTTTCAATTTAATATTGATTAAGTTTTAAAAAATTATAGGAATTTAGGAAAGTGAGAGAACAGACCATTCAGCAAAAATATATTATAACTACAACTGTTTTCTTTAATATTTACTTTCACCCTTACCATAATAAATATACTGGGCTCCATTTTTTCATAATCTTACTTTCAACTAATTAATATAAAAAAGTTTATATGGGCCTTATATGCTTTTTTTCATCTATCCTATCTACACATTATGAAATGTAAAAGTTATTTGTTTTAAGTCTTTTTAAAAAATTTATTATATATAATGAATATAACTACATAGGGTTGAGAAAAAATATTGAAAAAAAATATTATAATAATGTTTTTCAATATTCACTTTATTCCTATTCTTAGTCTTCTAGTGTAAAGTTTAAAGAATTATAAAATATATAAAAGTGACATACATTATTCTAATATGTTTTGTTCAATATTTCTTTCATCACCATTCTCAATATCATATATTTAAAGATCTATGTGGAGGAAAAAATTGGGCAAATATAAATGAAAATGCTCGTGGGAATATTGGCTAAAATATGTGGGGGAGGCCACATATTTGGCATTTTATTTTCAAAATATTTTTGAAAGTTATGGTGTGGTTTGGGGAAAATATTTGGCATTTTATTTCCCCATCACCACCCTCAAGTATAGTTTTTGCTCAATATTTCCCTCAATTCCCACCCACAAATACAATTTTTCCAATATTTCTCCCAACCCTGCTCTAAAATATATTGAGGTCGGAGTTGACATTAGGAGAGATATCAGGGAAAACATTCTAGGAGTGGGAGTTTGGGTTAGGGACAATACTGAGCAAAACATTCTAGATAATGGTAAGGAGGTAAGGATAAGAGTAAGGGTGGATGGAAATATTGGTCACAAACATATTATTATAATTTTTTCTTGCTCAATATTTTTCTCCACCTTCACCTTCACCTTCGTATCTAATTATGTATTTTATTTAATATTTTTACTCAATTTCACTCTTATACTTAATAGTGAAAAATATTAAATTTATTTATTTATTAAAACATAATAAAAAAATATTTATATATTAAAAATACAATTTCAAAATAAAAATATAAATTATTTATTCAATTAAAACAAATTTTAATATATCGTTTAGAATTTAAAAATGCAATTTCAATAGTTTAAAATATTTAAAAATGCAAATTTCAAAAATAAAATCAAATTTCAATAGTTTATATAATAAAAATGCAATTTCAATAATAAAAAACTAGTAGAGTAAATTAGATTATATTAAAAATAATAAAATTAAAATTAAATAATAAATATTTACACTTTTCTTTTAATATTATTTTTGGAAAATATTAATGAATTAAGTCAAGTTTGATATTACTCAAAATATAACCAAAACCCTAAAAAATAAATGAAACAAAAAATTTAAATTAATATAATATATATATTATATATATATATTTTGTGTAGTTAGTGGGATTTATCTCACAGTCCAATATACACCGAGAGGAATTGAACCATCACTTCACATCAAGAATGCTTTAAAGAGAGCACCCGATCACAATCTATTCAAACCCCATAGAAAATATTTAATATTATTTTAATAAAAAATAAAAATAAATATATATATGTAAGGTAGTATGTTATGTATGTATGTATGAGAATCAATTATTTTCAATGACTTAGATATTTCAAAATAATATATGTTATTAAAAACTAATAATTATAATTTTTATTTTAATTAGATAATGGATTGGTTTGAGTGGTTAAATATTGTGAACTACAAATAGAATGTCATATATACAAGTCCCAAGTTTAACTAATTTTGTGAATAATATTGGGTTTCACATTGATGGAGAAGTGAAGCACTTAGTATTGGAGCTTTTTATAACAAGAGATCAACATATCCCTCTATTTTATATAGGTCTAAAAATAAACTATTTTCCCAATTACTATAATTACACTATACATATCAAGTATTAAAATTAGAAAAATGATAAAAACTGATTAAATTATAACTATTTAAATAATTTTTTATTATATAAAAAACAATATATATGTAAAATTTAATACATTTAAAAAGAAAACGAAACATGAATTTAATCAAGAGATGTACCATGACATCATAAATAATAAATGAATTGTTACAATATTATGAGTCAAAGCATGGCTTACAATAACGGCATCCCAAAAAAACTATAACTACTATATACCTTATTAATAGTATTTTTAATTAATACAATGTAATGAAACAAAAATAACCTAACTATTAAAAATAAAATCCGTGCAAATATTGTATGCAATATGCCAAATAAACATAGTACAGACAATTTATTTTACTTTAAAAAAACACACAAAATTCCAAAAATAATATATTCTTCAAAATAATCCAATAAATTAATTAAATTTTATTTTGATAAATAAAAAATAATAATTAATACTTATTTGCTAAATATTTATGATATATATAAAACATGTGCACTAAAATAGAAAATGTAAGTTTTTAATTAGCCAATATTTAATATTAAGTAAAAATTATCTTTGTTGCCATGATAAGCCACAGTTTATGCCAGGGACTATAAAAATCTTGATCTCGTGATCTGAAAACTGCAAAACTGAATTTATCTATTTATTAATTGTTCATAAAAAATGCTTAGAATCCGTATAATTTATCCACCTAATAATAATTTAGTTAAGGGAAAAATCAGCATATTATTCATTTATTAAAAAAAAGCACCTTTAAAACGCGAATCATGAGATGCCTGGTACCAAATGGAAAGCATGAACATGGAGGCCACAATCCTACTCCTTGAAAAATGAGGCATTTAATTGTAAAATATGAAACGCCTCGTACAAAGTGTAAACGGTAAGGATGAACATGTAGGCCATATCCCCATTTAATAATGTGAGAAATTTAAAGTAGAAATTATGAACAGTAAGTGGTAAGCATGAGCATGGAGACCTTCAACCCAATTGGAAATGTAAGCCATCGGTTATCCAGTAAAGAAGGATTTAATGCTCAGATTCGATCCACCGCTAATTTCACACCAATATCGGCGACAACAAAATATTTCATCGATGTATCAGGGACATGGAAGAATGGGCAGCCATAGATTGGATTGACATTCATTTTTCAAGAAGCACAACTATATATATTAACACAGGTTCACTGAGAGCATCGCAGACTGGTACAAGTTCGACGAGTTTACATGCCAACTAAACACTTAAATTCAAACTAATTTCCTGGACATTATAATACAAATTACTTCACATGAGAACTGAACTGTCTACTATCAAATGTTTTGCAATTACCGCCCACACTTCGGGCAGTGCTCTAATGGAAGAAATGCAGTCACCTACATCCGCTGAAGGCAGGCCCAGGAATGCTACAAGAAAAAAGGGAAGAATCGTTTAATTGGTCTAACAGAGATGGACCATGTAACATAAGCGGCAAAGGCCTGTCTGGAATTTCAGGAATGTCGCCCTCACCCTCCAGCATCCTCACAGCGTCCACCATTCGAGGTCTGAATGCCACCATAACATGTGCGCACAGAATACCCACTGAAACAAATCTCTTCATCATGCTCTCCGCCCCGCTATGACGGATTCTCTCGTCTATTATTTCACTGGTTCTGCCTTCTTTCACTAGCGTCCATGCCCAATCCGTGATGAGATAGTGAGGTTCCGAATACGAAGTAGCTTCCAGAGCTTTTCTGCCGCTCATGATCTCCAACACCACAACGCCGAAACTGTACACATCGCTCTTGTCTGTCAGCTGTCCGTAGAGAGCATATTCTGGGGCCAGGTAGCCGTGCGTTCCTGCTACTCTGGTCGTGATATGGGTTTCTCCTTCTTTAGTCGTGATCCTCGCCAACCCAAAATCGGCTACACGGGCATTCATATCGTCATCTAGCAGAATGTTGGTCGCTTTTATGTCTCTGTGGTAAATCGCCGGCTCAATACCGTTATGCAGATAAGCCAACCCCTTCGCTGTGCCCAGGATGATATTCCGGCGCTGTTGCCAGCTCAAAGACCTGGCCGTGGATTTTGCTCCAAAGATGTGGTCATCGAGAGTTCCATTGGGCATGTAATCGTATATCAGAAACCGCTGGTGCCCTTCGGTCTCGTCGCTGGCCACGCAGCAGCCTCTCAAAACGACCAGATTCCTGTGCCTGATATTGTTGATGACCTCCACTTCGTTCAGGAATTCAGGATCGCCTTCCGGTGTGCAGTTTCTGATTCTTTTTACTGCGATCCGCCGACCGTCCGGAAGCGTTCCTCTGTACACCGTCGCGAATCCCCCTTGGCCGATGAGATTGGCGTCGCTGAAATTAGCGGTGGCGGTTTTGATTTCTTCAATGCCGAACCAAACGGCCCCCGTGTTGGGTCTCACGGCTGCCTTCAGAAGTTCCTCATTGCGCCTCACGAATCCCCTGTGCACAGCCTTACGTTTCCTCCTCGTAAGCCACATTCGGTAGAGAAGCCCGAGCGCGCATATCAAGAGAACGGCGGCAACGGCCACGAAACCGTAGGCCAGAGCTCGGGAATGCGAATGGGTTTGGACGAAGGGCACACGGAAGATACACTGAGCAGTGCTTCTTCTCTTGGGGCCGAACTGATTAGCCACTCCAGCGGCATACAGACAAGCGAAATAATAGCATTTCTTACTGGTTGCTTCGCTTGTCAAGTTTGAATACATGTTTACCAGCTCTTTGTGAACAACGTCGCCGCTGTCCTTGCATGCCTGACAAGCGCCCAGATCTGAGAGGTCTCCTTTGCAAGCAGAATCCAACTGAGTATTCCCCAGTTTGCTCGTCCAGTCCTGCTTGGTTTCTATGCCAGCGCAGAGTTGTGGGCTGGATATAAACCCAGAAGTATTATTCTTCCAACAATTTGACACCAAGTCTGACGAAAGAGACAGAGCTTCGAGCTGCTGCTGAAAGTGCCCAAGACAGGCAATGGCAGAGGCATTGTTGGGAAGCTCGAACATGGATTTTTCTCTCAAATGCTCAGCTAATCCTACGGCGAGCAAGCTCAGCAACGTCTGGCAGCATGGGCTATCACTGCTGCCGCTAATGTGTGATTCACAAGACGACTTATCCCACTGCCATTGACGCACATAGTGTAGATCCATTGGGCATTCTGCATCAGCGAACGCCCAATAAAATAAACACAGCAGCAGCGCAGACTCCAGCTTCATTTTCGTTTTACCAAAATGCCAGTGAAGGAAAAATCCAGAGAACCTAAAAGAGTGCCCAAAACCAAGATTATGCTTCAAACTCCACTCTTTACTCTGCAGATATATAGCCTTCATTTCTCTTCCAGAAACTTCCATTTATTTCCATGGAGGCGTGTAGTTTTATGGACATGATAGTCTAGGGCAAGCCTTGAAGTCTCCAGGAAAACGTGGATGGTGGGCTCATGACCTCTCAATGTCCTGAGTTCAATCCTGACAGAGTAGTTCCGTAGAACTACCTCCAAATGTCCAAACAACCCATACAAATGAAACCTTCAAAAGTCTGAAATAAGTTTAAGATTTATCTGCACTCTGACATTGAAAAATCCTACGGTAGACTTTTCAGACCTGTAAACTTTCAACACTAATAATCACATCTGTACGGGAGTTTATTGCAGAGCTCACTGTCTTCAATTTTCATCGCATGTGGGTGAAGATTCCTGCAACAGGCAAAGGGATTCCACTGACCGCGAAGCTCCCGTCATGGTCGAATACAGGTGGGATCCATTGCAAAGGGACCATTCCATGATGTTTTCACTGGTTGGGTTTACTTTAAAAAGCGAAAGAAAAGTATGAACCAACGACTTTCTGGGAATTCCTTCGGGACAGAGGACAAAATGATATTAGCTTTATTAATAAATCGGATACACCATGGGTAAATCGTTTTCAAAGATTAGCTATGAAATTCCATTCACTGTGACGAGAGGAGATATTTGTCGCTATTCAACGATTTTATTTTCACTGTTACTTTATTTAAGTGAATAGATTTATTTTCCTTTGACTCAGATCGAATGTCTCACGTTTAAAAAAAAATATAAAACTTTTTTTGTAAAGAGATTTTGAAGTTTAAAACAATGTTATCTTACAATTTAACTAGTAGACCCTTGACTTGGGAAACAGTGAAAAATCGGATTAAAATGAGTAAATAAAAAACACACAAAATATTTGAACTTTAACGAAAATCACATATATTTAAATATATTTATACGAATTCAAACCATTTATACAAAAAAAAGTTATCGTTGGTAGAGGATATAATCATGCACATAACTAAAATAACACCGAGTGAAATTTATATTTAAAATGAAAATATATTAAAAAACAAGACCTAAATGACTTCCAACCTCTAACAAAAATCATGGTATAACAAATATTTATATATTATCAAAATCTTTGTAAATATTTGGATTTTTATCATCAATATCACTTTTTAACCAGTAAAATAAGATAAACAATGTTTAGCATGTTAATTCAAGATTTTGTTTAAGTGATGGGTATATTTTTAATAGGATCATGATAGAGGATTTCAATAAGCAATGCCCCTAACATCAAGGTACATAGAGAGACTCCCCGGATGCGGGTGCTTGAGGTTACATTCAAGGCGATGGGACGGGAGTTGGTGATGAACGAAGGCCACCTGCCAGCCATGCGTAGAGGAGCTGTCTCCATGTGGGGGAAGGGACATTACCAATGGCGCATGATATGGCTTAAAGGAATGCGGCAGGGGAGCATTAATGCTTCGTTCACCTCTGCACGCGATGTTTGGCTCGGCTCCTCGACTCCCATGAATGCCACAGTTATGGCGGGAGCGTCTCGAGGCAAAGGAGGGCGCATTATATTTGGTTATAGCCATGAGTTCACCCTGTTGTTTTAGGTGTTGTCTGGGTTCAATGTGCTGCTTCCGGTGCTGTTGGGGTTGGGCTCTAGCTCGAAGCCTCCGGCCATTTCCCCAACTCCTGCGGTTGTTTCAGGCACTCGTCCGTCTGTCTTCATGTTTGGTCCCAGCCTGTCTGAAGGTTTGTGTGTTTGGTCTATTCCCCCGACTGTGTTTGGTTTAATCGCGGCTGTTTTGGGCTCCAATTCTGCATTTGGCAAAGGGGCTCTGTTCTGCCTTGCAGTCATGCCCCGGCTTCGACAGCGAATGCTCAGCCGCCAAGGCACCTCCCGAGGTGCGTCCTCCCGCCCTTCAACTGACGATGATACTTCTCGTCAGCGCCATAGCCCTCGCAATGATGGTGCAAGCATTCTAAGGCCTAGCCAATTTCTGGACTCCAGCTCTCCAGGGTCCTCATCCTCGCCCTCCTTTGGTTCAACAATTTTCACTTTCAACAATTCACTGAACCGTCCTCGGATCAACGCTCATATTTCGGTGCTTTTCATTGAGGAGGCCCAAGATGAGGGTGAATCCAGCGTTCCATCAGAGAACCAGGGTATAGTAACGACGCCAATTTCTGGTTCTAGGGAGCTATGGAGATGCCAATTGCAGGTTCTACGAGTGCTAGGGAGAAGCTGGCCAGCCATGACAAGGACGTAAAGATGGAGCCTGTACCCCCGGGTTCGACTGCTACTGAGGAGGTCCAAGCTCAGGCCATGGAGGATTTTGGGTGGTGCAGGATTGTGGAGGAGACTCCTGAAGCCTAACCCAAGTACTGCGGCTTCTTTTCAGGTTATGCGGCCCAATAGTGAGGGCATTTGGTCAATTCTGGGTTTTTCTGTCTCTGTTGTTGTGTCAATGTTGTTGCGTCTAGGTTCTGGAATTTTTTGTCTATGTCATTGGATGACTGTTTTGTCAAGACATTTTTGACACCTTTGGCTCCCCTGCGCGGGAATGCAAATTTGACTCCTCTAGCTCCCATGCGCGGGATTGCCAATTGGACTGGTTCGTCCTCTCAGTTTATGAATACTTCGTTGTTCCATGCTGCCATTCCTTCTGGGCAGCTAGTTCTTTCTGTCAGTTATGTTGTAAATGTACTCTGTTAATGTGAATAATAGAATAGTTTTACCTAGAAAAAAAAAAAAAAGGTACATAGAGAGACTGACGTTCTTGATTAAATGCTAGTTCAATAGCCTGATATATCACAAAATCCAATGGAAACATTACAATGCCGCATTCCTAAAATCTCCTAAAACTGTTAAGTCTCTTGGATTTTCAGTGAGAACTAAAATTCTACTTTCTCTATATCTCCATATACAATCAAATGAAGTCGGAACCACTCTGAAACATCATATATCATTTCATAGTAATGTTAAAAATTTAAGTAAAAAAATGAAAATGAAAAATCAAAGAAAATATCACTTTTACTTAAAGAATTTAAAAATTTAACATTACTGTAAAATACATAGCAACAATGAAACTATAAAATTGAATATTAAGCACCTATGAAAAAAAATCCTTAATCCTAATTGATAGGTTATACGAGGCTTTACTCAAGTCAAGTTTTTCCCTTAATACAGTCGGACCGGCAAGTTTATACTAATTCGATGCGGTTTTAAAATGCCTTAGCGCTTCCAGGGTTTTGAAGGTTTTGAAATAAACCAAAATCAAATATTCCTGAAAATATTACCTTTATAATTATATGGCTTCATTAATTTTAAGAAAACCAACTTGCAAAGCCAGTCCACAATCCATGCCAAGGCAAAATGACCTTGATTTGAAATGTATGTTGATGGCGGATGTTCAAAGTTGTTTTAGAATATATATATATATATATATATTTTAATTTATTATCGCAAAAAGCTTTAAACTTTAATATAAAGCATTGCCTGACATAAAATTTTCAAAAACTGTCGGTTCAATTAAGTATTTTTTATGAAGAGTAGGTTTACATATTCCCATGACAAAAGATTTTAAACATTAAAAACATCATGTTAGGTTAAAAAAATCTCCAATACTTTCCAGAAACACAGATGTTACACCCAACAGAAGTTGCCAGCTGTAGCATACAAAAATTAAATAAACGGTTGGCATAAGTATAAGTATATAATGGATATCATCCAAGACTAAATGGCAAATTGTTCACATAGCACAATACACATATAATTCATGTTCCCTGGTTGTTGCCTGGGCCAGGCGAATTGTGCTTTCCCCATTAACGAAACCAACTTGTTTAGGCTTGTGAATTGTATTCATCCCAGGATGGAAATGGGGCCTGACTAAAAATGGTGTCCACTTTGTTTTTTATTTTATTACATTTTAGGCTTAATCAACGAATAAAAGATTATAAAAGCTTAACTATTAAAATTCTTGTAATTGGTAGATAAATTTATAAAGGATTATTTTTTTATTTGGTTGTATTTTTGTGATATTTTGGAAGTTTTCTTGTGGGTTTTTCGGTCTATTTTTTCTAAAATCTGGTAGGAAATTATTGAAATTACAAGCTTGATGAATAACCCCTACACAATCGAAGTACTCTGAAAGTTTTTTAAGGTGTTAAATTCATATACACAATCAAAAAAACCAATTTAAATAACATAAATCAAGATTTCACTTCAATTTTTTTAACCAAATTCTATGCCAAAAAATCCAAAAAAATCACGATAATAAGATTGGAGCTATAGATGGGGGTGGTGCATTTTGAGATTAGCTCGCTTACGATTCACGTTAATATGCTCATTTATTTAGTGAGTAACACATGAGGATGACTAGTGTGTTGATTCTCCCACCATGATGGTTGAGGGATTTGTTATAGGATTGGCACATAGGTGGATATGAGTGTCATGGTTGATGTTAATGAACGTAAAGGTGACACAATTCAAGGTGAAGGGCTTATCATATATAGAATTTCTTTTAGCACAACAAGAGTAGTATAGAACCAATGTAATGCTATAAATTTTCGGTGAATGCAAGTAGATATTTTAGTGGTGGATGATGGATGTATAGGAAAGAGAAAGTGTTTTAGTTCAAGTTAGGGGAATGTACAAAGGATGTCTTAACTTCTGGGGAGGAAATGGTGATGCTACTATCATCTTCGAGCCTATAATAAGCAAGGAATTGTATTTGGTAAGCTTTGTAAGGGTACCCTTGTTTTCCATATCTCTCGATTCCATCCAAAAGTGTTTTAGTTCAAGCTAAGGGAATGTACAAAGGATGTCTTGACTTTTGAGGAGGAAATGATGACACTACTATCATTTTTAAGCCTATTATTAGGCAAGGAATTGTATTTGCTAAGCTTTGTAAGGGTACTCTTGTTCTCCATATCTCTCGATTCCATCCAAATTAGTGGGGGATTCACAATTTTGCGCAGAGGATTTATGTCATCCACTATTTGTTTCTAGTCCTCTTTCTTCTAGGGTGGGGAGGGACTCTTGCACGTTGGTAGACTTTTAGTGGTAATAATAAGGGGAGGGAGAACACAAAAGATAAGGGACAACATCTTCCCTGCAAGGGGGCCTTTAGCTCTAGATATGTTAGGCAAGTGGAGAAGGAAGCAACAAAAGATGAGGTGAATTTCAAGAAGCATTGTTCAAGGGCTACCATAAGAGAGTTAGAATAAATTGAGGTTGTAACAGTGTCAAGTTAAAATTTCATGCAATAAAGTTAATAAAGGAAAGATAAGACCAAGGTCATGGGACACATATTCCAAGTTGAATGTGCAAGCCTCTGGATTCTCTTGTTGACTGATGCTTGCACCGTATCCTTTTATTTGTTGGTTAGATCAAATGTGCATATGCATATGTGTATATTATTATAAAATACTATGTCGATCTCTAGTTTTAAAACTCCATAGATAGTATGATTATTTGCTAGTTGAAGTAAATGTGCATGAGTATTTATGTGGTTGTTATTTTAAATACCGTATGAGTTGTGTTATAAAGCTCCAGTATACAATATGATTGTTATTTTCTTAGGAGTGGTCATTGTAAACACTGCAACGAGCTGGGTTATAAAGCTCCATGGGCAGTATATTTTGTTTTCAGCGGTTTGTTGGTCATAGGTGTCATAGAACACTAAGGACGGTGTTCCCCTAAGGGGGAGGGGTTTGTAAAATCCTCGTGTTAAAATTTCATGTAATAAAGTTAATAAAAGAAAAATAAGGCCAAGGTCATGGTACATGCATTTTAGGCTAAATGTTGGGAAAAAAACCCTGGTGGATGTCACTTTTAGTTTATTATAGCTAAGGAAATTGGAAAAGGCATGGGTAAAAGCAAAGAGGCATAATTTGCCATTTATTTATGAAAATAAAGGGAAATAGGAGAAAAGGGAGATGAAGGGTCACATATTTGCATGAGAGGGAAATTGAAGGGAGAATGAAGAAAAATGAAGAAATTAGAGGCATCAATAATATAAAGGCTTCTGAGGACCAGTTCACATCTTTTGTCAGTTTAGCTTTTTCAATTTTGTTTTGGAATTTGCTTTAGAGAGGAGAAAAGTACCAAGAGAAGAAAGAAAGCAAGCAAGCAAAGGAAGGACAAGGAAAGCAAGAAAAGCAAGGAGAAGCAAGGAATCTTAGATCAAGCATCTTCAATGGAAGGATTTTGCAGGTAACAGGTTGCATGTGTGATTTCCAAGTTGGTTTGTAAATGCATCGTACATACAATTGTGTCTTTGGTTCCTTGTTGTCATTGGCATGGGTTTTACCTAGGTTGACAGTGGTTTCAGCCTTGCCTTATCATTTTTGGATGGTCATGGTGTGATGGGATTATTTTCTTGTTGAGCTTTGGATTGTCGAAAGGTTTTGGAACTGGGTGAGGTGGTTTTAGGGAAATTCCCAAGGGTTTGGTGTGGAGGTGGTTTGATCTCCTAGAAGCCCTCAATAGTTGGGTAGAGACAGGAAAATTCCTTAAGGTAATGGTGAAGAAACTCTGAGGCATCCAAGCTTGTTTTGGGCATTGTAATCTATTGAATGGTTTTGGCGAGATCATGGTAGCCTAAGGGTGGAGGTGGTTTAATATCTGGGAAGCCCTGATTATTTATGTCTCAAGATCCCACATTCATGTTTTTTTTTTCTACGTTAAGACTAACCTAAGTACCCACGGGGGATTTGAACCGGTGACCTATCGCAAGGAGTGCCTTAATAGCGCACCCATTCACCGTCAATCCAAAGCCCCGTGGCCAATATCCCACATTCATGTTAAGAATATGGCAAGAGGGTGATTGGCTAAAAGAAATATTTGGTTCAGCCCAATCTATGGTTAGGTGGTACGTGGAAGTCCCTAACTTGGTTGGCTTTTGCATCAATTAATAAGAGTTATTTTCCTATTATGTTCTATGATCATTTGTACCTGTTATTATGGTGATTTGATGGTTGTTATGTCATGGCTAGTAATCTGGTTATGTGCTATATATAAGCATGGATTTGCAATGTACTCTAGTTATGTCTTGTTAAGGATTTGATAAGAATTTGAAGGCTAATGAATGCATGGGCTAACAAGTGCTATTGCAACTATTATGAAAGGATATTAGACCTTCTTGGTGATTCTCAAATAACTTTCAAACTCCTATGTTTAGATATGCATCCATGACCTGTAAATTACTAATATTTAACAAAATTACTATCATGGTTAGGCCTGGTTAGGTCAAGTCCTTGATGAAGTTTTGTATGATTAGTATTATCTTCAAGTATTTTATCATTTTGGAAAGTTTCGGGAAGTTTTGGGCAGTGGTCTGGAGGCTGTCTTTGAATTGTGGCTTAGATCTCAGGACCATAGGCACTGGATTGAGGATTTTGGGTCACAAGCACACTCATGCTGCCTTGTGCATGCAGTTGGGTTGTTAGGTTCATGAAAAGTAGTTTAGCTCAGGGTTGGGTCACCTAGTGTGGTCATTTGGCCCCTGAGTGTCTTGTAAACCTTGAGGGATGTTTGTGAGGTGTTAGTTGTCGACCCCACTTCCATAATTAAAGCTTGGAGATCGGGTCATGTCATAGTAACTCTTCATCTCATGTTTACCCTGATAGACTTGTGAAATTGGGTAAATGTGGGAGGGGATGGATATAGAGGTTGCAATGAAAATTAAATAATCAGTGACAAGCAATACTCAGAATATGAGGGAGGTTGATCCTTTCTACTCTCGCATATCAGACAACAATTTCAAGTTTGTGTTGATGTATTGTTTGCTTTTAAGGCCATGATTACTTAGGATTTATATTCAAGCACATAAGAAGAACAATGTTTTAGTGAATTGATTCATGTGTTAGAGGGGAAGTTTGAATCCTTCTGTAAGGGGTCTTTGGGGCATCATCATGGTGAAAAATGTGCATGAGTAGACAATACAAGGAAGGATGAAGGTGCCCCCCATTAATATATGATTACATAATCCAATCTTATTAATCTCATTGAGGCCTCTCGGAAATTTGATTATGCCTAATGTTGTAGTTAGAATTACCCAACCACAAGGAGTTGTTGCTTTGTGATTATTTCCTAGGGATCATCAGACAATCAAGCATGTGCCAAGATGTCATTCAAACAATTATATATATCATAGAGACCCTAACATAACATGCAAAATGAAGGTGAAAGGACATAATTGTCAAATAACAATCTGATGGCTGGTTGATGAAGCTAACTTGAGGGATTCTCCACCTCTTGATCTCCAAACTCCTGAACATTAAAACCAACATGCAAACACTCAAAACCTTCATGCAAGATCATATAAGTATGATAACAATAATTGAACAACATACATGACATGAACAACATATGAATTACAAAAAAGCATCAATGACATAAGGGAAAGGGAATCGTATTTGTATTAAAATAAAATGTCATGTACAAAATAAATACCCAAATGACACAAGAATATCCTCTCCTTCAACCTGGTAGTTTGGTTTCCTTCAGCTCCCTAACTATAATGATAGCAGATATCAAAATATAACTCAAAAAACTAGCATGACCCTTTGATAAGACAAGTATATACAGGCCTTTAGGCCTCCCTCAAAGAGTGAATCTGAATGCTTGAGGAGAAGAGAAGTTAGGAAATTTCCACAATAATTCACCCCTATCAAAGTTGTAAAGGTAATCTATCAATCTGATCTCGTAACCAATGCACAATTATAGAAAAATCTCGACAGGCGTGGGTTATAAAGGGTTAATTTGACACTCACAACTCAGATTATATACTGAACCTGGGGAAGTAGCAAATTGTATGTGAAAGACCAACGTCCATACACAAAATTGCTCATAAACAAGGGTACATGCTATGCAAAAGGGTCAACAATATAAAGACAGAACTAACTCAAATGTGAGAAAATATTTTGATAACACCTAGGATATTTTGGATTTTAACACTATGTTCTTGGAACTACCCAAAGAGAAAAGTCCACCACTGCATATTGTTTGATTTGCATTTTTAGCTTTAATTTACTATTTATTGTATCTATTTATCTCAAATGAGTAGTAGTAATCCTTTTTGTTTACCCATATCTAAATAGTAAGACACAATCTCTAATTATAAGACTGATATTATGCTAATAAAGATATTGATTTCTCTAACAGCATGTCCCAATAATAACAGATGTACCATATCTTTGTATACTATATAAGTTAGAAAACCTTCTTTTAACTTAAAAAAAAAAACATATTATTATAAAATAATAAAATATATTTCAAAATATTACATAAATGATAAAAAAAGTGAATAACAAGTACAAAGATTTTAGAAAATAACTTCATGATGGAATTACTTAATATCTTTCTTACATTTATTTATTAGGAAAATAAACTACTAACTTTTTGTATATTAAATAATAATAAAAAATACAAACAATACATTTTATATTGAATTTGTCTCAAGATTATTATAATAATTTTTTTTTAATTTAATTTTTTATCTATTATTTTAATAAATCCATAAAGATTAAATTTAATAAATAAATATTTATGTTTCTAACCTAAAAAATCCCCTGAATAATATATATTACCCTATTTATAAATCTCTAAAATCTATACTATCTATAATATAATAAATAATAAAATATAATCCATCAAATCCAATCACTATTTTTATTACATACTTTTATTCAGTAATCTAAGCGCATCCCATTCCTAGTAACCCCACCATAAACTTGTAAGTTCCACATCCACCAAGTGAAAAACACATTTTGTATCACCTAACAACAAATAAATCTCTATTGTAATGCTTTGAGAATTATAAAATATTATTTGAATTAAATTCGAATATAAATAAAACTAAAAGAAAAATTTTAAAATTAAATAATTTGATTTAGATTTATATATTATTGATCTATTGAGGTTATTTTTTATCATGATTTTGATAATGAAGATTTATATATTATTGATTTATTGAGGTTACTTTTTATCATGATTTTGATAATGAAACTAAATCTAAATTCAAAACGCGTCCACCTTTTATTATCTATGTAATTTCTTTAAAAAAAATCTAGAAACATTATACTTTCCTAAATTGCATTCATACGCTGTTATACTAAACATCATGAGATACCCCTTGGAGGTTACCACATTCTAACTTTTTTGATGATGGTTTTATTATTTAATTACCAACCTTAGCATGTGGCTCCATAGATTGGGCCCTTCTGAATTGTTGTAATGATCATACCTAATGCAATGCATATCGACTTGACAACTCTCCTGAATAGGGGTGGTCCTACATAAATCGAACTGCCTCCAATTTAACTCGAGTTTGAGAGTAGAGTCGACCTACCCTTTGGTCAGAACGATTATGGCACATTATTAAATTTTGGCTGTGCTAATAGTCTAATTTACACCACATCGATCTTTAGCTTTACACACAAGCCAACTTGAGCAACCATATTATTATATTTTATGATTGCATTACTTTTTATTTTATATTATTTTAAAATCATAATAATTTTATAAAATAATATATAAAAATTTTAAATTTTAAAATTCAATTTTGTAAGTGTTAGTGGTATGAGGAAATATATAAACATCAATATATTTAAATAAAATTATATTCTACGTAAGTGTAAATATTTTATTAAATCCTTTTTAATTAAATAAGATATAAAGTTTAAATTGATTTTTAATTTTTAATTTATATAATAAAACAATCTAATTATTTACAGTGTAGTACAAAATTAATGCAAAATATATATCAATTATATATATATATATATATATATATAATATATATAAATTAAAATTAAAAAAAGTTCATTGAAGATGTAAGACTATTCATCTTTGATTAAAATTGAAAGAAATTTTGCCTATCTCAATTAAAATAAAAAAAAAAATTAAACTCTAAAAAAAACATACATGCTAACTCAAAAGTAACACATGCTTGAGATACTTTCACACAAAAACTAACAAGCAAGGTCGTAACAAAAAATGTCCAAAGTTTCCTCCACTTTGGTAATTGAACCCTGTGTTGGAAGAATCACTACACTTCTATGGAATCCGTAATTTCCACCCTGGGTGTCACAACACTGGAGCCAGCGGTAGTCTTTCAACCGCTCTTGGCGAGGTGCGGCACCACCGAACACTTTCTTTTCACCAATACTTATGTTCGTAGACTACGCCTAACCACTTATTCCTACTTAGTTTGTGTTTCTCAACCAAGTATTATTTCTTTATCCTTTACACCAATGAACACCCATACACATTCATTATCAACAACAATTATAAATGACGAACACAATTGCACAATATAAACGGAGGGACAACTCCCGGAACAATGAGTCTACCCAACAATATATTATACAACAATTTACAAAGCTTTACAAGTATACTTGGAAACCCCAAGTTTCATACTTAGCCAAATTTACAATCCAAGGCAAAACACGGTTGCCTAGCTCGTCGGCACGTCTGCACGGTTACCACACGACTCACCAACGCTTTGTTCACCTTGTCGCACGATCGTGTTGTCTGCCCAAATCAGGCGCACCTCCAAGTCACCACACACGGGCGCCTCCAACCGAGACACACCTCCGTCCACAATCTCAACACTTCAGGCGGGCGCTCACTCGAGTCGCCAAGACACCCGTGCCAAGTCGTCGCACAAACTGGGCGCTCCTCTGTTTCATCATCGGGCACCTACGCACAAACCGGGTGCCACACCCGTGCACGCCTCAACCGTCCGTCGGGCACCACACGCCCGTGCACGCCCTCACCCAACCACCGGGCGCTCCTACCCGCACCTTCACCCATAATCGAGCTGTCACCATGCAGCCCTGCCTAAGAATGGGCGCATACTAAACCTGCACCTTCCTACTTAGAACTGCGCACTATCTTTTTGAGCGAATGAGTGATCGAATGAATGATCGATTGATGATGGAATGAGCTCCACACTCTCCCAATATATACCAAGTGTAGGGCATAGTCCTGGCTGCTTAGCCAACTCGCCCAAAGCCCCTACTCCATCGCAAACTCATCCAAACGCATGTCGGCTCCTCACAATTGTAGTTTGCTTCCATACAAGTTAACACATGCTCCCATGTGTATAAACAAGCTTGCCCACCCTTCTATCATCCGCATAATCCATCGCACATTCAAGGGAGAGCTCACCCATCACATAACCGCAGTCGTTCAGCTCAACGACTCGTCTGTTCAAGCCTACCCACGCGCACACACTGTCCACCTGCGTGCCCAGGAACTGCAGGTTGTTACATCCTCCTCCACCCGAAATCATTGTCGTCCTCGAAAACATGCCATCCTGGTAGCCATCCACCAAGATCAAGATTTCCATATCTGAATAGTCTTATCCATGTTATCAACTCCTCCACATACTGCAAACATCCTTGCAACATATGTAGAACCATGTCTCCACCATGTACCATCCTCACCCTATAGCCTTTCATCAGAACATACATCTGTATGCTCCTCGTCAAGTGTGGACCCAACAACAACATCTCTCTGCACAAAGGTACCCCTCATGACTCGAACTAGTTGGGTAGCTAATCCAACCATATGCCCAAACCATAAGAACGCACATCCTTATGCCACCATAAGTCTTTCCCTGACTTCTACTACATCTCGGACTCATAAAGAATTTGTCCAATTCCATGCTCAGGTCCATGGAATCTCCATCCCATCTGCAACATGTTCGAACCATGACCTTGTTGCACAAGAGTGTACAACCTCTCCACTAGCTCATACATCTCCATGTCACAAAAACATCTGCACAACATCCTTTGCTTCGACATTTCCCATAGAATATCCATGAATGACACCTCTACACATGCTCCTCCATAATGTCCCTGCATAACTGTCATGCTCCATATCTCCAACCTGATGTCCACGACTCTAGTTGTCCATGATGTCCACCCCATGTAGACTCCATCCCAACATCTGGCCATCTGCATCCAAGTCTACAATCTGTCATAAAGAAGCCTCCTCCCAAGGCCCCTTGCAGAGTTGGTGTAGCCCCTCCTAAACAAGGTCCCTACACCAACCCATCTCCAAGGTTGTCTATAGAGAAAGGAGGGCCAGGAAGTTTCCTCCCTAACTCTCATCTACCCACGTATCAGATTGATGTTGTGTCCTCAAGTATCTATGCACAGCCTCAATCTCCTCACATGTACACCCAAGCTCCACAAGCTTGTCCTTCATCAACTGAAAGTCATATATGCCCATAGCATACCTGCAAAAATCCACTATACTAGCAAGATCTCTACCTTCATAATCTTCTCCAACCACTGCCTCTGAAGTAGTACTTGGACTCCCTTCTTTTGCAACTCCATTGTGAAGATCATTAGTAGAAGATGTCTCTGTCAAGTGCTTCAAGGTTCGTGAGATTTCCCTCTCACTTACTTCATTCTTCCTCGCTCTTGCAACGAAGTCAATCAACTTCCCTTCCTTCGTTGTTTGAGTCATACTCCCAAGTCCTCTTTGCTCCACATCCTCATGCTTCACATTCAGATCTTTGGGATACAAAGTCATAGAATTCATCCTTGGTCTATACCCCAAGCAACTCCTTCTATTCATCGGAACCATCATGGTTCTTCCTTCAGCTGTGATCAAGAGAATTTCCTGGTCCACCATTGGTATGGCTTGTGAAAGCTTCATGAAATCTTGCCCTAGCACCATAGAATGATCATCCATGTTGATGATCCTCAAGTCCAACTTTCCAAACCACGATCCCACTCTCACCTGAGTGTTCTCCATTACACCAACAATATCTTTCATGGTAGAGTTGACTGCTTTGAAAGCACTCCATTCCCTCTCCATCTTTGCTTTCTTCCCAAAAGACTTTGCTGCTTTCCTGCTTAAGAGGCTATGAGTAGCTCCCGTATCCACCAAAGCTGCAAATCTCTTGCCCTTCACAGTTACTTGCACAAAACTCAGCTTCAAGGAATCACCTCCTTCTGTCCGCTTTATCTTGTGCCTCACATCAACAACCTTCTTCAAGACTTTGGCCTCAGAAGTGTCAATTGGCTCTTCTAAGTAACTCGATCCTGGTCTAGCTTGATTCCTCTCAAGCTTGTCCCCTATCGCATTCTGCTCAAGTGCGCCAACCAAGTATCCGTTGACTACCTTCATAGAACTAAGCTTCTAAACATCCTCTAGATTGTCTCGGTAGTGACTTCCTAGCCTGTCAATGTAGTTGAGCTCTTCCTTCTCAATCACAACGATCTTATTACCAAGAAGCTTCTTCTTCATATCCTCCTCAACTTGCTTGATTTCGGCTTCCACCATGGCACTTTTCTTCCTTAAGCAGGCTCTTTCATCCAAGAGCTCTTGAAGACCAAGACTATTTCGTCGAATCTCCTCATCAAGTTCCTTGAGTTCACCATCTGTCGTACTTCTGCATTGGCTTTTTATTTCTTCAAGTTCCCTTCTTAGTTCCGAACAACTTTCCCAAATCTTCATGTTCTCCGCCTTCATCGAAACCCAGTTAGAACTCCATCGACCCATTTGTTCCAACACTTTGTACCATAAGACTTCACTTGCATCATGGCTAGATTCACCTGTCGAAGGTTCATCCCCCATCTTTGCCTTTCAGCCTTCTCCATGGTCCTTGCAAGACATGAACCAGCCCTTGTTCCACTTGTATGTGAAACAACTTCCTTCACTTGCAAGTACCTGTTACCAACTTCCAAGCTTCCAAGTGTACCCACACCTGCACTTTGACACGAGCAACCCTGCTCTAACACCAGCTCCAACTGAGCTCTGATACAACCTCACGATAGTGTAGTGGGATCATCACTTCTTCATCAACCTGGATATCAACTCTGATACCACCTGTCATGATGCTAGAGCCAGCGATAGTCTTTCAACCACTCTTGGCAAGGTGCGGCACCACCGAACACTTTCTTTTCACCAATACTTATGTTTGTGGACTATGTCTAACCACTTATTCCTATTTAGTTTGTGTTTCTCAACCAAGTATTATTTCTTTATCCTTTATACTAATGAACACCCATAGACATTCATTATCAACAACAATTATAAATGATGAACATAATTGCACAGTATAAAGGGAGGGGAAACTCTTGGAACAATGAGTCTGCCCAACAATATATTATACAACAATTTACAAAGCTTAACAAGTATACTTGGAAACCCCAAGTTTCATACTTAGCCAAATTCACAATCCAAGGAAAAACTCGGTTGCCTAGCTCATCGGCACCTCTGCACAGTTGCCGCATGAGTCACCAACGCTTTGTCACCTGAGTCACCAAGACACCCAGGCCAAGTCATCGCACAAACCGGGCGCTACTCCGTTTCATCGTCGGGCACCTTCACACAAACTGGCCGCCACACTCGTGCACCCCTCAACCGTCCGTAGGGCGCCACACACTTGTGCATGCCCTCACCTAACCACCCGGCGCTCCTACCCGCACCTTCACCCACAACCGCGCTGTCACCATGCAACCCTGCCCAAGAATGGGCACATACTAAACCTGCGCCTTTCTCCTTAGAACTGCGCACTATCTTGTTGAGCGAATGAGTGATCGAATGAATGATCGGTTGATGATGGAATGAGCTCCATGCTCTCCCAATATATACCAAGTGTAGGGCGTAGTCCTGGTTGCCCAGCCGACTCGCCCAAAGCCCCTACTCCATCGCAAACTCATCCAAACACATGTCGGCTCCTCACAATTGTAGGTCGACCTCCATACAAGTTAACACATGCTCCCATGTGTATAAACAAGCTCGCACACCCTTCTATCATGCGCATAATCCATCACACATTCAAGAGAGAGCTCGCCCATCGCATAACCGCAGTTGTTCAGCTCAACCACTCGTCCGTTCAAGCCTACCCGCGCGCACGCATTGTCCACCCACGCGCCCAGGAACTGCAGGTTGTTAAACTGGGGATCCTAGTTACTGGTTTGGAATGTTTACCAAAACCTACGGTTTTTGGTGTAAAGACAAACCTCCACATGGTATTAGAGCTTGGACTCAGGTTCAATTTCGTTGAGCTGCATTTGAGGGGGGGTGTTGGAAGAATCACCACACCCCTATGGAATCCATAATTTCCACCCTGGGAATACTAGTTACTAGTTTGGAATGTTTACCAAAACCTGCGGGTTTTGGTGTAATGCCAAACCTCCACAACCTGAAGTAGTTTTTATTGTAAATTTTGATGCCATTATCAACTTCCGTATTGGTAAAATCAATTTGGTTTTCCAAAGTCAAACATCGATCATTACGTGTTATTTTTATCAATTCTATCTTTTGGATTTGTTCGATTTTATCTTTTGAATTTGTTTTTAGGTTGGTGTAACATAATGTTACCTGGCTATGATATTTTGTTTTTGGATTGATGTAAGGTAATGCTACTGAATTATGAACTATTAAGTCCAATAAAAAGAGAGAAAAACAAAAATTTAATCATTAAAAACATTTATATAATTTTTTTAAGATATTATTTAAAAAAATGAAATATAGATAATATAATTGTTTTCATGAATTATATTTTAATATTTATTAAAAACAGGGATAATATAAAAAAAAATAGTATTTTTAAGATTTGTATGCTATTTTTTTCCTCTAAAATCGATGGTTTGGCATGTAAATGATAGATTTTTTTGTTTTTTTTTTTTGCGATTATAAATAACATATTGTTACTGTTGCATGGGCTCTTACGGTTACAAGGTGCCTTGTTGGGTGCATCACAAAACCTTGAGAATGTGGCATCAACATCTTTTGCAACTTTTTAGTGTAGTGCAAAGTTACTCCACCTAGACTATGCCTCACAATAAGCTTAAATATGTAGTCTCCATATTATTGTTTTACTTCATATCATAATTGTTGAATATAGTGCAAGAAAATCTTATTGTCACTTCTACTTTAGTTAGTTTTCAACCATCAATTATTCATGAGAAAAATGTAAAGACATCACATCATCATCATCCATACATTTAATTACACACGTAAAATTGTATATATAACAACCCTTCGACCTTTTACTTTTCTAGAGATCACAAGTTTACATAAAACTCAAGACAAAGGATTGATTACAACAAAATACAATGCCAAAACCATTTTTGCAACCTAAGGAAAAACCCTCTCACCTGAAATCACCCTATGCAAATCACCTGCGACTGGGCCCAGTTCATTGGGTTTGGACCTTCTTCATTTACTCAAGGTCTACATGACCACAATCTCATTGAGCTATTTTTCTGCCCTATGGTTCACTGTGCTCCTCTCACTTTGTCCTGAAATCCTAGCCTATTCTTCGTCTCACCTAACATCTCTCATATTCATCATATGACTTGTGAGTTATGTCTTGTGTGTGATTCATTGATAGAATGATGCCTTATCCTCTTCTCCACATGTTTTACTTATATGGCCCTCGAATTTCCATTCAATTCATTCTGCTCAGGACCCTTCACGTTTGGAATGGGTCTGCTGCATCGTTAGTTTGTGGTGCCTTCAGATTGGTCCCACCCCCTTCATCTCACCTTCACCCATCTGTCTCTTGGTTTTTCATCAACTAAATGCTTCTGTAACACCCTCCTCCCACATCTACCCAAGGTGACCTTAAGGAAATGGAATTAATGAAATCACAACACAAAAACCTCCCTCAGATGCTTCGAGATCCCAAAGAACTAATGCACCACTCCAGGTGCCCAACCCCTCAGTTAACCTAGCATTTAGATGAATTAAATCCAAAGTCACTCCCATGACAAGGCATGCATGTGACTGTAACCCTATAGTTTCTCTCACAGGCTTGTCTGCGAGTGACCAAAGACCCAAATTGTCAATGCTATTCCAGCGACTCCAAGATTTGAGCCACTTTTTCAGGCCCAGAGCCGAGGTCACTACCCATAATTGAACCATCTCTTCAAATTAGTAAAATAACATGGAAATGGCAATACTAAAGAAAATACTTGTTCAAGACCTTCACTGGACCCTCTACTAGCCATAATAGACATTTTGTCAAACACTTAGTAAATATGAAACCTATAGGTGTAAATAATAGATTTGAGCATAGGGGTCTCATACTTATCTGATATTTTCCATGAAGCATTGTTTCCTTATCAATTTAACTACCATTCCATCCATTAGGTCATAAATACATTGATCATTCAATTACAAGTAAAAACTTGATGAAAGCCACACATAGTTGCTGTCATAAAACATATACATAACCAACATAATAGGGACATAAATATCAATGAAATCACAACCATATACATGAGATATAATCCATTGTAATACTCATAGGAATACAAGGAGAAATACCCTTTCATTAATTATTCAAAATCCAAATTCGGGATGAGACTTCCACGTTCCACCCAATTGTAGAATGGTGGGGCTAAATCTCTCTTCAGTCATTCACCCATGTGCCATATTCCAAGCATGAATGTGAGATCTCATAGAACACATCAATAAATAATCATCCATGGCTTCCAGAGGCCATCCACATCAACCCATCAAGCAATGATTCCACCTCATGGTTGGACATCACCAAACCATCACTGGATTGGTCTCTATCCAAGCCTTCGAACGCTCTAGAGAATTTGTCCAACTAAGGCTCCAGGACTAGTAACTCAACCCACTGTCGAAATTCTCTACAAATCTAGCTCTGTAGAAAATCTATTGTAGGTTAACCCGATAATGCAATATAAATCAAATCAGAATACTATAACCTACTTCTACTATCAATTTGCGGGAGCTTAAATATCGAGTTGAACACATATAACCAGAAGAAGAAGAATCAATGCACAATACACATGAGAATACTTTGGGGAAAGCCTCAGCTAAAAACCTCACTATCAGTATTATCATACAAGGTGGAAATACATAGGAATTATACAAATCCTTAGCTCTCACATCTAGCCAACTCTTAGTACAATCCTCACAGATGCTCACATGCAAACTTGGCTTCTCACAAGCCTTCCTCTCTACCCTCCAAGCTCCTATTTCTTGGGATTGTTCCTAGTGGATGATCTTCCTTCAACCAAGTAGAACACTGCTCTCACACACTGTCAGAACTGCACAATCTTCAAGGAATTGTTCCTCTCTACATGCATGAGTTTCCTTTATAAGAAAACATGTGCAACTGATAGTACATTGTCCTTGTCTTTAATCTCAAATGGGTCTTTCTCAGAATAGACATGCATGATTTTCTCATGAGGGAATCTTCAGTTAACTAGAGTACACTAGTTGAGTGCATGCATGCATCAATTGACTGCTAACTCTCTATTAGTTCCTCAAACAATTTGGAACTAATTTAACTAGACTTAACTCAGTCAACTGAGTTAACTAATGACAACTCAAATATAACTCAAACTTATCTCCTTAATTCAAGGGATAATCGTGGTATGACTTCAGAAATACTTCTAACTTGAAGTTCTCCAACTAATTAATCTATAATGAATTAATTAATTATTTCCAAGTAGCTGGTAGGACTAAATTTGATTTTAATTCATAATTTAATTCAAGGACAAATTAAAATTGGAATATTCTTGTTGCCACATTTCAACAGTCCCTCTCAACAAGAAAGGTATTATCTGCCACCCCGATCCCATCTCTATGGAACTCAAATTTACACTTTGACAACATTTGCCTTTGTTAAAATGTTAGCATCTAGCTCCTTTGCCGAAATATACTGCAGCAACATGATCCTCCTCACTACATTAGCAGCTTGCTTTACCTTGTAAAGCCAGTGGGAACTCACAACTAACTTGTTCTTCGGTCTTGGAACCACGTCCCAAACACTGTTGTGAACTATGGAGTCATACTCCATCATAGCATCAACCCAAATTGGTTGTTGCACTACTTCCTCAAAGGAAGATGGCTTGGTCTCAACACATTCCCTAGCAAGGACCATGTATCCAGTGTACCTCTTAGGTGACCCTCTCTGTTTGCATTGAGAAAATGGTGCTCCCACATTCTCTCTCACATCCTAAAATAATTTGTCAGCTTCTCTTGTGTGCTTCCATCCATCTCTAGAAGACTCTACTTGAGTGGATGTCTCCACTCCTGGAACCTCTGCATGCAGCTACTTTGTATTAGTCTAAGGCTCCTCCTCCTTAGGAACCAACAGTTCCTCCAAATCTTATAATTGGAGCTCCCTCTCAAGGGAAACTCACATGGCCTTCTTCTCATGAAACTTGATATCTCTGCGAACCACTGTCCTCTGACTGGTAGGCAAGTACACCTGATAGTTGTGAGGTGTATCAGTGTGCCCCACAAGTATCCCCAACTCTGTTGTGGACTCAAGCTTCTTCCATGCATCCTTTGTCACATGGCAATATGCCGATGAGCCTAAGATCTTGAAGTCACCCACATCTGGTCTCTTACTAGAGAAAGCTTCCTCTGGTGTCTTCATGCCAAGTACACGATGCGGGCTTCTATTCTGCAAATAGACTATTGTGTTGCATGCCTCAACCCACAAGTGAATTGGTAGGCCTTGGTCATGCAACATTTCCTATGTTGCCCCTACAATAGTTTTGTTCTTCCTCTCGGCCACCCCATTCTGCTGTGCGTTATGAGGTGTCGTCAACTCTCGTTTAATTCCTTCTGCTACACATAAGTCCTTAAACTCTTGAGAGAGATATTCTCCACCATTTTCACTTCTCAAGGACTTGATATTCTTCCCTAACTCTTTCTTGACCAATGCTTTGAACTCACAAAACTTTGTGAAGGTTTGGTCCTTACTCTACATGAAATAAATCCAACATTTATGAGAATAGTCATCAACGAAAATCACATAATACCTTTTCTTCACTGTGGATGCTATCGAGAATGGTCCACACACATTAGTATGAACTCACTCTAAGATAGCCTTTACTCGACTGTCTCGATCATGAAAGGAAGATTTAGTGTACTTTCCCAAGGTACAACCTTTGCATGTGTCAACTTGCTCAAGTTTACCTTTGGGAAGTCTTCTAGATATCTGCTACATTATCTTCAAAGCACCATAATGCAAATGGCCCAACTGCCTGTGCCACAACTCGCCAATGTCTTGGCTTTGCACCAATTTTGCTTTCGTACTCAATGTTGCACAATAATCTACCTCTAGTTTATAGAGATTCTTCACCTGAATCGCTATCCTCTTGGTTTGACCTGTGGCTATGTGTCTTAGGAATGTCTTTCCTTTACAGAAGACAACATTGTAGCATTTTTCCTCCAACATCGCGACTGATACCAAGTTCTTCTTCAGTCTTGGCACACACATCACATCTATCAAGGTAATAGGAGGTTCAAGCTCCATCTGAAAAGCAACTGTGCCCACTCCTGAAACACTATACCTTCCATTGTCACCCATATCTATGCACATCTTGAGGTCTTTCTCCTGCAAGGCACTGAATAAACTTTTATCACCGGTCATGTGGAATGAGGCTCCACTATCAAGATACCGAACACAACACGTCATCGATGACACCATGCATGCGATGAGGGTAAAGTACATTTCGAACTGAGAGGCTAATGCCTCACCTTCCAATCCTTCCGAGGATCCCTTCTTGGACTTCTTCGATGGGCATTTAGTTGCTTAATGTCCCATCTCATGACAATTAAAGCATCTCACTTTAGACATGTCACCCTTCTTCCTGAGAAGAATTTGATTTGGAATGGGAAGCCTTCCCCTTCCCTTTCCTTGCCTTACTTTCTGAGGCCATATTTTCTTCATCATCATCCCTGGATGAAGAACCATCTCATGTGGTCCTCCTGATCTCATCCTGCATAAGATTTGACCACAGTCGTTCCCAATTCAACAGTTTCTCCCTTCCATTCACAGAGTCCTAGTAGCTATTCCAACTCTTTGGAAGTCCATGGAGAGTGAGGCTCACCATATCATCATCGACAGTAGTTATTCCCACACTACCAAGCTCATCTCTGCAGGTGGTGAGCTTGTTCATATGTGTGGAAGTAGTATTGCCCTTCTCCATCTTGATTCTTCGAAGCTTATCCTTGAGTGCCAATTTCCATGGAGACTTGAGACAATATGTCTCAAACTCCCTGAAGGATGATCCATCTCGCCTTCACCACACACTTCTTCCACTCAGCTAAAGCTTGTGCATTAGTTGAAGCTGGCTTTGGGATTTCTTGATCAATGAAATTCTCCAAGACATTGTCTTCTAATACAACCTCCATTATATCTTTCCATGCTATGTAATTTGAGCTACCTTCCAAGGCATACCCGAGTCTCAAGCCATAGAATGCCATTGGCCAACCTTGAAGTATGATATGAATTCGATTTGCACCTACAACCCTCAAATTCAAACTTCAAATTCTCTTCTCAGTATACTGTTCACAACTCTAATAAACTTAGCTCTGGTACCATGTAGAAATTCTCTACAAATCAAGCTCTGTAGAAAATTTGTTGTAGGTTAACCCGATAATGCAATATAAATCAAAGAAGAGTACTATAGCCTACTCCTACTATCAATTTGTAGAAACTTAAAGATCGAACTGAAAAATATAACCAGATGAAGAAGAATCAATGCACAATACGCATGAGAATATTTCAGGGAAAGCCTCAGCTAAAAACCCCACTATGTGTATTATCATACAAGGTGGAAATATATAGGGATTATACAAATCCTTAACTTAACAGCTAGCCAGCTCTCAGTACAATCCTCATAGATGCCCATAGGAAAACTTGGCTTCTCACAAGCCTTCCTCTCTGCCCTCCAATCTCCTATTTCCTTGTGTCTTTCCTAGTGGATGATCTTCCTTCAACCAAGTGGAACACTGCTCTCACACACTATCAGAATTACGCAATCCTCAAGGAATTGTTCCTCTTCGCATGCATGAGTTTCCTTTATAAGAAAACCCATGCAACTAATAGTACACTATCCTTGTATTTAATCTCAACTGGGTCTTTCTCAAAATAGACATGCATGATTTTCTGATGAGGGAATATTTAGTTAACTGGAGTACACTAGTTGAGTGCTTACATGCATCAACTGACTATTAACTCTCTATTAGTTCCTCAAATAGTTTGGAACTAATTTAACTAGACTTAACTCAGTAAATTGAGTTAAGTATTTACAACTCAAATATAACTCAACCTTATCTCCTTAATTCAAGGGATAACTGTTGCATGACTTCAGAAAGACTTCTAACTTGAATTTCTCCAACTAATTAATCCATAATGAATTAATTAATTATTTCCAAGTAGCTGGTAAGACTAAATTCGATTTTAATTCACAATTTAATTCAAGAACAAATTAAAATTGGAATGTTCTTGATGCCACATTTCAACATTCACAACTTTTTCCAGGCTCTAGAGCGTTTGTCCAACCAAGGCTCCAGCACTAGTAACTCAAGCCAAGTTGCTCCAGTGCTCCAGAGTGTTTTTCCAACCAAGGCTTCAGGACTAGTAACTCAACCTAGGCTAAGGAAACATGAGAACAAACCAAAAACAAAACAATGAAAATAAACCCACAATCACCATGGCTATCTAGGCAGTGGCAAGGCTAGGCAATCCATTGTCAATCCCGACCATCCTCCATGCCAAGACAGATCACAACGAAAAATCCACATGCATGTGTGTTGTCTAGGTAAATCCTCTCTGCGGATAGAGATGATCCCTCTAGCCCAATGAGTGGGAATAGAAACCTACATGACAATCTACCAAAAAATTTCCTAAGTTACAATTGAAAAGAGAAATGAATAAGATGGCCTACCTTGTTCTGATGCTATCAAGTCATCCTTTGTTGAAGATCTTGAATCACTTGTGTCACGGGCTCGTTCCTACTACTCATAAGGTTTATGCACCTACACAAGAGATCAAGACACTACAAGCCATGCGAATACGAATATCATATTCAAAATCAACTTACTTAACTAATCAAGGTATGCTAAGATAGATGATACATGAGCATACACATCAATCGAAAATGAGCCAATAGTTTTATATTAATAGAAGATAAGGGGAAGCATACAACCAAACCTTGATGTTGATAGGCTTTCCTTGAATGAATGTCCAAGTCCAAGCTAAGCTCTCCAAGAACTCCTTCTCCAAGCCAAATGAGTAGCATATAGGCACAATCTTAGCATAAGGGTGCAAATTGAGATAGACCAACCATTTGGGAATGCGAGATGATGAATATATAAAATGGGAAAGGGAGTTAGGATCTCTCCAAAGATAGGATTATGCCCTCATCTCAAGGAGGTAGCTCATAGGGATAATACCAAGAAGCCAAGTTGGGAGAACCCGACCTCATCAATGCCAAACAACCTCCATCTCGCCGCTTTGGAAGCTTCTAGATCACGAAGCTTCTCATCCTCTTTGGGAACATTGCCTTTTTTTTATCATCGCGGGTATACAAGTAAACAAAGTGATGCCATCGTGGGTCGAGTATAATACAATAGGAAACCATCATATTTTTTAGTCTCGTAAGGGTGATGATTCTCAAATTAGGGTTTAAGAGCTTGTTAGCGCTCGAATCTGCCTCAGGTTGAAAAAGGAAAAACTCTAGGCAACATCATACCAAGCTCAGCCTCGTAGCTAGCCTTACAAGGACAGGAGAGGGCTCTCTCTGGGTCAAACTTGACAAAAGATAATTGAAAAGGCTTGAGATGACCGAATTGATGACTGATTTTAGGCTAGGTATTAAGTACAAAGAGTTTGGGATTGATTTTTTATGATTTTGTTGAAATCAAGGGAAAGGCAATTTTGGGTGCGTGGATGAGGCACAGTTTTTGCAGAGGTCCACTTGGGGCAAGATAGGAAATTGTTTTTATGCCTTAAAGTAGGTGAGATGGATAGATCAGACCGGTGAGAGGCTAAGGAGAGCAAGGGGTCTCAAGGATTTTCCTTAAACTGAAGAAAACATAGAATATTAAACAAATTTAAAGGCAGAGCATAGCAATTTCATGGATTCTACCTTAACACTTCATTTGCTTAATAAGAGAAGATTCAATAGAGATAATGATGCACATACACAACTTACAAGTACTTGAGAGAAACACACCATCAAGACATAAAGCCACATGGATCCCAAATAGTGCTGCAAAACCCTGGTCTTTCCTTTGCCAAAAATGCTGGTAAAATATGTACAATATAGTCTCAAAACTATCCCAAGAGTTCAACCCCTGCTACTAAATGAAAATTTACATATATAGAACAAGGTAACCCATTCCATGACCTCTAGGGGTCGAGCTCCTCCTTCTAGGAGCAGTTTCAACCAATTCTAAACAAGGAACTGAAAACTAGGTAGTTAAACAACTAACCCCTATATGCTAGGAAACTGATTCATTCATTAAATTTTTGCTAATTTGTGAATGAATAATCTAGAAGAGATAAATAAGTGTCATTTCAACATTAAATTACATTAATTACATCAAGGAGGATGAAAAATCCCTCCAAAAGTCAAAACTAGTCAAATGCTGCGTTTTCCTGAGTTGTAGGTGAAAAACTGGCAATTTTCCCTGATGCGTAGTGCGCCATTTCTCTACGCATAGCGCGCCTTTGGGCCCACCTTTGGGGCACTTCCCGACATCCAAATGAGGAAAAAGTGGGCTTGTTGGAAAGGGCTGGATGTCTACTTTCCAACCCAAGTGGAATTTCACAATTTGGTGCTTTGTTGCCCCTCCAAAAATGCAATCTCCCAAGACTACTTCCTGTGTGTCCAAAAAGTACCAGAAGGTTATTTTTTGCATGTTTTTTGACCTTTTGGGGGCTCAAAACCTGATGAAATGTCTTGGTAGTGGCTAAGCAGGTGTATTTTGTCATGGAAAATCCAAAAATGCTGACCTTTTGTAAAATGGACCTCCCCATCTTCAGGGTAGCGCGCAACGCGTTACGCGTTGAGGGCAAAAACCTGTTTTTGACAAAAAAATTTCAAAATTGACCAAAATTGCTCCAAATTCTCTGAATTTTGAGCTGAGGGTGTATCATTGAGTGCCATGCTCCTTCAAGGAGGCGTCAGCCAAAATTTGGAGTGGATCGGGCCTTTTCCTCCGTTTTAGTGCCTTGGCCAATCGTCCTTTAAGTATCTTCATTTTTGCTTTGCACACATGCATGCGGGCCCAATAATGATTTTTCATGTGTCAAAGAAAATATTTGTCTCTATTGGCTTTCGCCAAAATTTTTTCCAAGTAAGTGTTCACCTGGATGAGCATTGATTCCCGAGCGATAGGTGTCAAATCACCGGGTCTCCTACGGGCCAATTCCCGGTCTTCACAAATATTCCGCTGCTCATAAAGTTCATGCTCATCTTCCAACTGTTTTTTGCGCTGCTCTAAGTAGTTGATCACCGATTTTTCCATCTACAATTTCTTGTGCAGCGACTCATTCTCGGCCCTTTGCTCTCAGATGATCTCCTTGAGTTCTGAGGTAGGAGAGCTAGCATCAATATCAATGATATCCGTGTCCTCACCTCCTGAAGGACCCTCGTCAACCATGGGTCTCTTGCCCCTGTCCTGACTAAGTACCTGTGCTGTAGATGGAAGTGAGACCCCTTCCACATGATGTGGAGATAATACTCGCTCTGCTGATGGTGTCAACGAGACCCCTTCCACCCTGGGTGGAGATAGTTCTCGTCGTGCGGCTGCAAATAAGGCCCTGTGGCCTTTTTGATATGTCACATATAGGGGGGCATCAACATGCTCGGTCTCATGAATGTAAAACTGCTGTGAAGGCCCTCCCTCATCATGGACAATCTCAGGAGGTGGGTGTGGCACCGTGAAGAAGTCGCGAGAAATGAAATCCTCCCATGGAATACCCTTCTGTGCCAACTGATGCATCACTATGATCTTGATCAGTGCATAATGATAAATACTCTTGTGTTGCTGTGCTGGGCTCTTCCTTTGTACCAAGGGCACCATCCTCTCTATATTTCAGCACATGAAAAATGGAATGTTCATCATTCATACCCGTGTGAAATGCATCAACAAACGGATATGGTACGAATATAAACGTGAAAATCTGCCCTCACAAGTGAAATAGTGAATAATGAGCCTCATCAAGGGTGCATACTCATCCCTTAGGAATCTGAAGGGAAAAACAACAGTTAGGTGTCTCATACATCCAGGTTTTATATATGGCTCATAATGAAATCTGTCTAACTGCTGGTGCTTGTTCCACTCCTCTCCAACATTTGGTATCCTGGTTGCTTGAGCAGAAATCTCGGGTGATAGTGTGAAGTCCACTCCTGCAAAGTTCACATGACCATTGTGCAAATGTAGGGAAAACAAGTGGACTAATTCTCTGTGATGTTGAATTTGTGAGATCCTCTCATAATGCTCAAAACATGATAGCTACCGAAAACAGGTCACTGCAAGTGGACAAGCTTGCAAATGAGCCAAAGAGGTGGGCTCCTCCCTGACATGCCGACCACCTTTCCCACCTTTGTGATGCCTCCTTGGCACATCTATTTCCGGCGTAGAATCACTGTCATAACCCTGCTAATAAGCTGACTCGGTTTCTGACATATTGTTTGAAGACAAGATGGCTGGAATATATATGCTGACTGTGCACACAATTGTCTGTTGTTTGACTTTTTCCTTTTTCAAAATGTTGTTACCAAGGGGACATATACAAGGGAATTGTTAGGCAAGGGGAAACATTAGGGAAATAGGGGCAATAGGAATTAAACAAGGAATTTAGGGAAGGGAAAGGGCATAGAAGTTATGATATTGTAGGGTTTGGGATGAAGTAGAGTTTGGGGTGAAATAGGTTTTGGGATTTTGTAGAGGGATAATGTATAATTTTATGAGGAATTTTTAAGGGAAATGTTGGTCAATATGGGGGGAATAAGAAACAAAAACGTGGGACAACCTTGGCAACATATAATCTTAAAACCCTAGCAAACTAGGCCTTTGAATCCACACAGCGACTTAGGGTTTTTACATTTAGTTTCATGGCATAGCTAGCATAATTTATTTACATACATCTTGCCAAAATGAGTACAAGGCATGGACATGAAGTCTACCTGTAGTTTTCTTGAGTTAGAAAAGGATTTGAAAACTTGCTCGCGAATTTCTGGGCAGAATTCCCAATGCGTAGCGCGCCTTTCCCAACGTGTAGCGCACACCTGGTGCATAGCGCATGAGTAATTTTGCACTGGGAAAACTGTGTTGATGTGTAGAGCCCCCTGGGTGCATAGCGCGCCTCAGCTGATGCGTAGCGTGCCCCTGGAACTAGCCCGATTTTCTCAATAACTTGTAAAATCGCCCTAGCATGGATGCACTTTGCTCTTGAGATGTAAATGGGTTGGTTTTGAGGAGAGATGCCTTTATATAGACCCCCTTTTGATTTTTACTTGACCAAAACCCACTTTCTAATGTTTGGATGTTGACACTTTTTCAAATTAATAAGCTCTGACTTTTTGGTTTCCCTTTAAAACAAATTGGTTGAAATAATGATTTCTTCTGATAATTTTTGCAGGGATAGCTCTTATATGCTTTGGCAAAGGAGACCAAGGCTGCACTTCAACATTTGAAGAACTTGAAATTTTGACAAAGTTTTACAAAAATGAGATAATGACCTTTGTTTCTCAAAAACAGAGTTTTGAAAACAAGGTGAAAATTTAACCGTACAATGATGAGAATTATAGAAATGATTCTTTATGAAGGACATCCCTCTGGCCTACTGGTCCTTTATGACCTCTCAAGACAAAAATTGACTCAACCCTAGACCTAAGACCTCGAAATTTAAAACAAGATAAATGACCCTTTGAAGATTTTATTCACTCAAACAAACCTAAACCAGCAGTGCCAAACATGAGGGGAATAAAAGACACAAACTCCTCCAGCAGAGTTATGGCATGCCTAATGGAATGCAACATGATCACACTGATGGGACACCTAATTATGAAATGCAAAGAGCTTTGATCTCTGGTGGAGGGCTACTAGACCGACTCTAATAGAGCTATTTCCTTCAAGGGAAGCTCAAGGCATTTTCTAATCAATGTCTTAGGAAGTATTTGAGCAGCATATATGAATGAGTACACTACATAATGGTCATGTTTTGGGCACTTCGGGGTATGTCATAGGGAAGTGCAGGAGGTGTGACAAAATACTGTGTAAGAGATGCCCCCTAAAGCATGAAGGCAGAACCGAGAGTGATGGTTGAGATGCTTTACGAGCTTTTGCAAGGACGAGGACAAACACTATCAGGAGACCTGCAAATCAAGAACTCATATACATATACATATATGATATCAAAACATGAATGCACAGTATGGTTGCAGCCATCCAGATGATAAGGACTATATGAAAGGATCTATGGTATGGGCACAACCATCCAAATTAGAAGGATCATCCGTAAATATAAGATCCGAAGTATGGATGCAACCATATGATATAGAAGGATTATCACAAATATAAAGTCCCACGGTGTGGTCACAACGATCTATATAACAAAAACATGTGTACAATCATGAATACCACATAAATCCATGTAGTCTAAGTCATATCAAATAAGACCCAGGGTCTTGTGCTCCATACCAACCTGATCAAAGTACAAATTCTAACATGCGAATGAATGTGTTGAAGTCGAACATGCTAAAAACACCACCTGATGACTGACCAATGATGTGGGCCATTAACAGGCGTGGGAGAAACCACCAATGATGACAATGGCTCTGAAGGCAGAACAGTGAAATCTATGAATGTGATAATGAAGCTAAATTCGAACAATCGTAGAATCATCCGATCGAAGGCCAATGATGGAAACTTGTGATTAGATGAGAAGAACTTGCCATTAAGGCATGCAAGATCTAAGGTACTAAAAGGGAGTCTCTAAGTCATCTTCCCAGATAATGAGTTGAAGTCGACAGGAAGTGACCCATCGAAGGAGGGAAATGATGAATCCCCCATCATCGACACAAAACAAGGAATACAGTGGAACGAAATGAAAAATATCCAAGACTGTAACAATGGGTAAAACAATGTATAGTTAAATAACTGCAGATAGGACTTCTCTTGAACACTCGTGACACGACTCCGAAGTGTGGAAGCATTTGACTCAACATAGGACTAAAGGTCATGATGGAGAACAAGTGATTCAGTGAGGATACCCCTAACCCAACACGAAAGTAGAAGAGTGTCATGTTTAAGAGTGACATGCTTCATATACAAAGGATGTTTCATTTTCATTTTTCCCCTCTATTTCTAGTAAGTATCCCAATTATTTTTATCACAAACTTGAAGGGGATAGCATATGCTCGTCATGTAAGTTCATTCTTCAAATGAATCCATCCTAGTAAGTTTTACGAGTCCTAGGAAGGAGAAACTCGGTCTCATCATGGTGATGATTATTTCAATGTAAAATTTTAACGAGTCTGATGTACGAATAACCTGGTTTCTTTTTCACAATTAGAGAGTTTGAGAAAGAGACAAAAGAGAAAATTCCATCATGTCCCTTTTTCGTAATTTTCCTCTCGAACCCAAAAAGGTAGAAAACAATATTCAAGAGAACCTCTTCACCATGTCGACCAAGGTGTACCTTTTTCGTAAAAAGTCAACCTTAGGCCGAAAAACGGGTAAATGTATACTAAGATGACGCCAATTCATTTAATTTAACGAGTTTGAAATGACAAGTACTAGGCGATCTTTTCATTTTTTGAGAGTTAGAAAAGAGCTTAAATATGACTCCAGGGGGGTTCCTTTTCATTTATTTTTAATGACTCTGAAAAAAAGATAAAACAAAAACTTGTTTGAATTAGTCAATAATAATTACATGTTCTCCAAAAATTACTTGTAACTGAATAAGGGAATTCACCCATTACTGGTATCAAGAAATATTAATAAAATATTATTAGAATATTGACAAAAATGAACTCAAAAGTTATAAATAGGTCATAAGTAAAACATTTTTACCATTTCTCCAAAGTAAGTTTTGACACTGCATTTGTGCCCTATTTTACTCGATTTTCAAATGACCAGTGTAGGATATCCAATGCATCATTTCTCAAACTGTCCTCATCAGGAAAGAGCTTTGCCTGTACTATTGCATTTCATTGTATTTTTTTGTTTTTCATTTAGTTTTTGCATGTCAATAGGAGGATTTTTGTTTTTAAATTAGGCGGGTGATCATCATGGGTTTGCTCATTGGACCCATGATAATCGCTCCTGAGCTAAAAGGCCCTAGCGATGGCATCACTCTGTTAATAAAATAGGTGCGATGGTTCTGGGGCAGAAGTTTTTGAAGGAGATAGTACTGGAAGAACATAAATTTATTTCATTAACAAATTGTCTAGGAGGGGAGAGAGAGTTCATCTGTTTGGATCTCATCCAGGAGGTGAGAGTACTAGTAGTCCAGTCATGAGACATTGCCCAGGTTTTGAGATGACCAGAGGTGGGAAAGTGAAGATAGCAACAGTCACTAATCTTCCCATGAAAACTATCTTGTTCACCATAGCTCATGTGTCTAGCACGCAAGCTCTTCAAAAAGACTCTTAGTGAAAATTTTGATATGCAGTAGAATGTCTGACTCCCACAGTCTTCAGCTGGTGTGGAGGACTACTGGAAAATATGAAGAGACAACTAACCAAGGGTAAAAGAGGAAACCTGAAATAGTTTGGTTTTGGTTCAATATACTTTCTTCCTAGAACGGATGCACTTGTTTTGGAACTAGTTTACAGAGGTACCAAATCCTGCCCCCAGGATCTGATGCTAGTGTGGTGGAGTGTGCTCATTCCTCGAGGAGGAGGGGGCCAACAGATGCATTTCCCTCCACAACTTTTTGGCTGGCTACGTCACCAGTTACTTTTTATGGGCAATTATTCTTATGTCAACATAGATTTTAGATGGGATCTGGATCTACCTCTGCCATCAGAGAGCAGTGGACTGATGCAGGTAAAACATGTTTTTTGATTTTTTCAAGTTTTATGATTTAGTTGTAAAAGTGTAATTGAGATTTAACTTGTGATAAATGTGAATATTTTTTATTGGAAAGATCACCTGGCATGTCGCCAATAGCATGACGAGTAGCCCATCAGATAGTAGGCACTGATTATGAGGAAGGGGCAGACCCCTTGTTAGATATGGAGTGCAACCTAAATGTGATTACCCGGGGGATACCTGAGTATGCCACTATATATGAGATGCCACTGTGATGGCAAAGGCACACCATAGGAATATCAACAATATTGTGTCGGTTGTTAGGCCAAGTGATCTGAGCAGTCTCATGTTACCATGAGCATCGTGAGGGATGATAGCCTTTCTAGTTGCTTTCACACATTTTGTAGGCTTTAAAAGCCAAGTGTCTTGGAACACTTTATTTTTTGGGATTTTTATGTAAACATATTTATTTTTTACATGAATTTTTAACCAGGGTTGTTACAGGTTCCACATTATAACCTCGATTTGAGCTGACCTCTCATTAGCACATCAAGCCCCCTCGCATGCATCTACCACTAAAGCCATCACCATACACACCCAATCATTCTATCCATTGTACCTATTTTCCCACTTCTTAGCTCCCTGGTGTCTTGAGCTAGCATAAGCATTCGGTTTTTCACCAATTCAGTGGACTCATGTCAGGGTGCATGTTTTGGTTGTGTTGTATCCATGTGGTACTCGTGCCACCAATCCTATATGTATGAAACCCAAACTTTGATTTTTCATCATCCATGTTGGTTCTCTCTTACCCAAACTTCACTTTTGTCTCTTTTCTTTCTATATATTCATAAAAAATGTGCAATGGGGATGTTTTCCATGGTGTGTGCATTGGTTAAAGGTAAACCCAACTTTAGGGCCTAACATCCTCCCTGCTCAAAATTATTACTGTCTTGGAAATAGTCCAACCATAACCCTATGGTCATATCTTGTTGGGTATCAACATGATGATATATAGCTTCTTTAGACAATGTCTTTGGCTATAAATTTTGAAATCACCTCTACATATCAACGTGTGCTAGATCCCCTCATGTCGCTTGGCTAATCAAGTAGTTAATATGATCATCACGACAAACTATATAAGAAATCATGTCTTACAGTTCAATATCCTCAGCCTCATATCATCCAAGATCATGAATCTTCCTTTAATGGGGACACCACCCTAGACACCACCATGATATCTTCTTTCCTATGTTTTCAATAGTGAGCCATCTGTTCATGGCTCAATGTGATGAAAAGGAGCGTTGGTCATGGTGACCTCCACTCACATCTCTTATCTTCTCACCTGTAAGCATCACTCCATAGTTATTCATCCCATATGTCAATAAAGGTGGATATGAACCTATCCTACCCTTTGTATCCTCAACAAGTTTCTCTAGGTTAGGGTCTCGTGGTCAACCTCCCGAGTTCAATTTTGATGTATCAACTCTCTCCATGGCATCAACATACCAAGGAACATTTCCTTGGTCACAACCCTAAATCACTGCTACCATCACAATCTCCCATATATGATCTAAGATGCTCATCCTCTTCTCAAAATTATCTATCTTGTTTGTCAGGGTGGACATAATATCCACGTATCATGAAAGAAAAAATTATACATCGTTGTTGCTTATGTCTACACATGTAGCTCCACAAAGTTGTTGCTCGTCTTCAAAGATGGTCGCCATCCTTACTGTTGCATTCGAGTTTCCTCTTTGAGTATTCACTACAATCAACTCAGGTATTGATAGAATGAACATATCCCCCATATGAGGCATAGGGAAAAATTTCTCATGAATAAAGAATTCCTACCCCAACATCAAGTAATAATCATCAAGTTGCAATAATAGAAGGTTCATATTTTCCTCCCAATATCCCATTTATTTAGATACATCATCAACTGAAACAATCACCTAGATATATCCAGATTTTATAGCCTTAAAGGAGGTCTTCTCATTCTTAACCTTAAGTCCAAGATTCCTCAATAATTCTCCTTTCACAAAGTTGTGGGTAGGTCCTCTGTTGAGCATCAATATCACTTAGATTCCTCTCAATTCTACACCAACAAATTCCAATTAATTTATTTCTTTATCTTCTTCTTTATTCTTGTAGGAAGATAGTTCCCCCAACACCTATAACATCCCAACTTTTGTTTATTCTTTACGCTCAAAAGAATACACCTTCTATTGAATGGGGCAATTCCTTGCCAAGTTATACTCTTCATAGATCCAACATGATATCGGCCTCTTTTCTTTGGCCACACCTACTACATTTCCTTCTTTGGAATCCTTCCCATCATCATTGTCCTTCTTTTTCGTAAGCTTATCACTCTAAACCTCCCCTTTGTCCGTCCAATATATATAGTAGTCTAAAATATTTTATGTTGTAGTGGTAGAAACTGTAGGAGTATAAACACCTTGCTTCATGGATTCCTTCTATACCCATGGTTGGAGGTTGTTTATAAAGAAATATATTTTGTCCTTATCATCCATGTCTATGATTTTCCAACATAATACTTGACAATTCCTTGATGTAAGTTTGGATCTTCCCAATGTGCTTCAAATCCCTTAGATGATCCCTTGCCACCCACTCTTGATTCCCTAGTACAAAATGCACATAAAAATTTTCGTTTAGCTATGTCCGAGTCACATTTTTTTCCATGATGCGATCGAATGCTAAATCGTCAACATGGGTTCTCCACCAAAGATTTTTTATTCCCATGAGATACATGGATTTTGCATTGACTTTTTTCTCTTCATAACATCCCTTCTTTTGTTATAGCATTTTTCCATGCCCCAATAAAAAATTGAATCCCCTTAGCACTTCTAGTCATGGAAAATTTTAGGGGCTAGTATCCGCAACTGGGTTAACTTTCCATTATTTTTCCAAAACGTAATATTCGCCAATTTCCATTTTTTCTAAAAATGATTTGCCCAAATTTTACAATATAAAATTATTTTCCCTTAAAATCACTAACATTATATAAAATTATATATATAATCATTATACATTTGAATAAATTTACAAATATATCAATAAAATTTTATAGTTTGCATATTAGGGACTAGTGAGATTTGCCAATGTTTTTAAACTTGAAGATAATTTTCCATCCTTAAAAGTTTCCCTCCTAGTCCCATCATGCATCTCTAGTTCTTTCAGCTTCACTGTCATCAATGAACAGGTTGAACTCTAATGTATGGCTTGAGTCAAAACTAGTATGGTGTCTGCTTCATCCTTTATGAATTCCCTAAGTGACCTCACCTAATCCTCCAAGTCCCGCAATTGATCCTCATGATCTTGGGCTTGTCTCACTAGTTAATCAATAGAATAGGATCTTGCATAAAGGGATCCCTTGATATCTTAGATATCTACTCAAAGATCTTCAAATTCCTTTCAATGGCCTTCCATAATGTCTACCATTCTTACTAATATTATCTCGTCATCTTGGACACTATCTAACAACTCGACTTCATCATGGTCCATTGGGTTAGAGATAATGTTTACCATGGTGTCATGCTTCCTTCAGACTTTTGATTATAAATAGAGGGTCTGTGGAAGATAGAGGAGAAGTGGAAGAAAATTAAAAGGAACTTATATTATTGTGAGATCTTTCTTCTCATATCACAGTCCCAAGGGAGTCAGAAATTGTTGCACTTTAAGACTCCAATTTTATAATCAGTATTTTACAATCGTTTTTTGAAGACCAATAAAGTATTGATATTTATTGAATGATGTGATCTGAGTATTGTATGATCTTTTAATTATTTAAAATACATTGATGTTATTTTCCTCTATCTTTTTTCTTTATATCGATACTTTCTAAATGTTGGAATGTTCTTTTGTCCTTTCTTTTGCAATGGCTAAGTATATGCAGTGTTGAATTATTTTATTAACACAATTTTTTTGTTTGATTATTATGAGTAAATCAAATTCATTTCTGATATTCAAAAAGATAGTTTATTAATCTTTCTCCCATTATTGAGATAAATTTATTTTCTGTCATTTAGATTAATTTCATTATATCCAAATAAAAATTGAAAAACATAAACAAATATAATGAATTTTTCATAAGCTTTGTAAAGAAGAGCCCATAATTCCATTTAAGTGGTTGAATGGACCCATATTCCAGTGATGGTTTTCACTAATTGAAACATATGTTGTATTTTATTTAAGTGCTACATTTGGGTGGTTTTCCCCATCCCCTACTCTTAAGATTATTCAAGCAGATCCACTCATACAAAACAATTTGTATATTTGTCTATATTTACTTGTAAGTATTTAAAATGATTATATTAGATTAATTTGATTTTAATTGGTTTTTATGTATATATTTTGAAGTTAGATTAATATAGGAAACCAAGCATTTCTTCTAGAGAGTATATAGCCACTCCAAACGAAAAGACGTCTAATTGGGACCCTAATCAGGCCAATACTCACTTATTGCTGGAGGAATTCTTCCACATATCAACAATTTGGTGCTAGAACGAGGGCAAAATGGCAAGCTAACCTATGGAATTTTGCACATTAAGTTTTTTATTTTTAATGACGCTTTCCCAAATCCCTATTTGGAGTTTCATCTCTCAATGAGTATCTGACGGCACTCCATTAAAGATAGTAAATGTCTTGCTGAAAAATAAATTTTGTGGTGAGAGTAAAATTATTGCATATGAATAACTTAATCAATTCTTTCAAAATTGTGTTTCTCACAACATGCTTCATCAAGGTGCTATGTGCAGGATTCTCATCCTTACTTTCAAAGGTCATGTGAAGATTTGGTGTGAAACATTGTCGACCGCATCTATTCATTCTTTGGACCTATTTATGGATGAGTTTTTTGTTTTGTTTTGTTATGTTTATGATAGATTATGTGAAGAAATTAATAATATTAAGATAGCTTTTTCCACAAGATTAATTCATATCTCTTATGTATTTCCTTACTACGACATGCCTTTTATTGCTGAATGTTTTGAACATCTTATTTCTCTTCCAAATACTTATGAGCAAATAATTTATAATAAACATAAATTCTCGTCCATATAATGGTTTAGATTCTAAAAATATGGAAATTATAAATGAACAACATTGTTTATATAGTGAGGTTTCAAATAATCAAAATGTTTTGAATAGTAATGAAGAAAGTTGTCTAATTCCTGAAATTAATAATTTTTTCTCAGTCATGGAAGAATTTGATTCATAAATTCATGTTCATAACATAAAACAACTCTCTCATAGTTTAACTAATCATATTCGAGATCAATTTCCACAAAATTCTATCCTCAATTATTTTTCACCTAAAAAAATCTTAAATATTTTTATCTTGATATATCTAATGATATGATTTTCCCTTCATTTTTTGATGATGAACATGATGATATTTTAAATAATGTATCTTGTTCAGATTTATTAGAACAACATATAATGAAAGTTGATCAATTATCTGTTAGAGGGAAAATTTAAATCATATTTGAAGGTTAATGATTCACGAGATGTATTTCATTTTATTTCATCTTGCACCCATTATTCATTATATCCTAATTTATTTAACGATTATGATTCTTAGGGAGATGTTTTAAAACATGTATATTTGTATTCTGAATCATAATTTAATCAAGAGTAAAATGACATTAATGGAATATTTTCTTCTTCACAAATTAAAATTTCTCAACCTTCTAGATGGGAGGAGGGAATTTCTGTAACAGATACATTTGCCAAAGAATTTTATGATGATTCATTTTCTTTTCCAATTAGTGAAGAGCCTTGTGATTTAAATAATCAATTTAGTGAAATAGAATTTTTTGACTAATAATTTTTTTTTTAATATTTGTCATTTTACTAATAATAATTTATCTGAAATATTGAAGTATGACATTCCATATACAAAATTTGATTCTACTAATCTGCCACTAGATGATTGTTTAACATTTCCATTTTCATAGATCTTGTTGTGACATATTCTAATGATCATGCGAAGATCTCTGATGTTGGTCACAACAAGATTTTTTCACTAGAATCTAGACTCATTTATAATAAAAATCTCGTGTTTTCACAACAACCATTGTACATATTAGGAAAGAATACAAGATTATTTAGAAGAATCTTACCATGAAAAATTCTCTTTAAATAGTCACATTCTTTTCATGCACACGTTTGATTCAATTTTACATTTATTATCGTTTTGATTTTTGTTTTTAGGATATATTTCATTATATTGTTTTATTTTCCTAACAAACTTTGTTGTTATGTTAACACTGACAGTTTAGTGGGAAGGGATGCATTTTTAGATTCAACCAATTTCCTTAAAATGATGAAACAACACTACAATTTCTAATCATGGTTATGCTTCATCAACTTTCTATTTAGTTTAGAATCTTTTCCATACACACTTCAGTATTTGAAATTAGTCTTAGTTATTCCTTCCAACCAAATTCTTCATGCATAAGCCTTTCTCAGTTTTTAATATCTTTTCAGCTCAACTAAATATGGTTGGAAGAAATATTGAACAAGAAACACTTTTTACATAACAATTTTCACGATAGAATTGAAATTATGGTTGGAGAAAACTTTTTAAGCGAAGTTTTTTTGTAAATGACAACACAATTTTATTGTACATAATGAATGAAATTGTAAATAGCTCAATTCTTTCTTTTCCTCTTATTATTTTAGCTTTTCCTCTAATACTTATTTCGGATGTACATATGTTTGTAGGCTTAAAGCTACTTGAATGGTTACATTGGCATTATGATTTCAACTAATTCATTTTCAACTATTGTAGAATAGGTTTAGGAATATAATAGTTTTTCTTGTTTTTTAAACTTATTTCATCATGCTTATTTCAATATGCAGATTTTAATTATATTGTTAAATATTCATAATACATTCATTATTTTTGAAAATGAAAAGTTTATTTGATTAAGAATTTTCATATATATTTTATTTAATTAATAAGCATTCTCTGATTCAAATTGGTGAATCATTTTTACATTTGAATTCTATTTCTTTTGAGAAATATCTATTAGAAATTTCTAAGTTAATATAATATTTAGATGTGATTCACAAGAAATTCATATCTTAATTCCCCATTATTGTTTTTCTTTGATAAGAAATAAATCTCTTATGCATAAATTTTGTGCTACTTGATTGTTCAAATCCTTCTAGCAGAATTAGTTCTAGAAATTTATACATGTTGATGATGGGACCTTTCATTTCCAAGAAATCATTATGTTAGGCTCTCATCATTCATTTATAGAGTGGAGTGAAAATAGTAGGAGGAAGTTCCAAGGATAGATGTCACACCTTTGAATTTTGACATTTATTTGGTCAAAATTTTGAGGGAAGGCTATTTTCTTGTAATCGAAATTCTGATTTATATAATCTTCTTTCGTTTTAATTTTATTAAGTGAGGATGAATTTTTTTGAAGTTACATTTATGGACCTCTCCGATGATTGTCTCTTCAAGATGTTTCTTGGTCCTTATTATTTTGAAAATGATATGCTCTTCAACTTCTTGTGAATACAATATTGACATATATAATCTTTTGAATATCGATATATTGAAAGAGCATGGGGAAAATATTTTTTTTTTAGCAAAGGAAGTTATTTCAGATATACATAATATTAAACTTTTTTTTATCATGTCTAAAAGAAAGTAGAATTTATTTCGAAAATATTGATGATGCTAAAATATTTCCTAGATCAAAGTACTTCTATAGTACAACTAATAATGATGTCAGAAAAGATATTTCTTTTGACAAGTTATTTGGTACATAAAAAATCATCTTACCTTGATTTCCAATAGCCATTAATATTTATGTGCTGATATATTTATCCTTCTCATATGCATATAATTATACCAAATATTCTAATGAGTTAAATATCAATTATTTAAAAATGGGAAAGATGAAGTGAAACAAATGACATTCTTGAGAAAGGCATATCAAGTTGAAGATGGAACATCATCAAGATTCTTTCAGGGAAGTTTACTTTAGCTTTTCATCTCCCTTAGATTTTTATCATCTTGCTCATGATTACATTCGTCAAATATATCTATTTAGGTCCTTATTCATTAAGTAATATAAGGACTTAGTTATGAAATTTTTAGTTAGATCATTTTTTAGATTAAGAAGCAAGAGCCATTTTAAGAGAGTATTGATTGAACTACTTTAATGAAGATTTTAACATTGATATCCTAACTCTGCATTTAGTTTCAAATTTATTTTTAGGATAGATTTAATTTTTATTTGAGATGCATTTGTATTTTTCTATTTAAATAAAATCCATGAATATCATGACATCCAATCTATTAGTGAATGAAATTTTATCTATCTCATTCTCAATTTAAAGGAGATAAAGTAATTGGAGGATTTAATAGGGAAAATAGTCCAAACTTTCAATTCAATTTATCCCTTATAATCAAATCTCCTCTTTCTATTTTGAATTTTGATAGGTTGTGATACTTGTATTCACATTTTATTTATTGGGATTTTGTTATTTTTCATGGATTAAATTTTAGATTTCTTTTCATGAAATAGATTTTGTAGTTTTGCCTTCTTTTCACTTCCAAGTTTTCTTGTTGATTTACTTAGTCATCTAGATTAATAAATTTCTTTATACATTCTTTTCGATTAGTTTATTGATTTGATTAAGTTTCTTAATTCTCATTTGTAAATATTTTACAGTTCCTTTTTATTTTTTCCGTGTTTTGCTTTGGTTTTGGTGTTATTTCTTCCTCATTTGGTTAACATACTGAAAACATGTCTTGAATTTAAAAAGGGGGTTTTCTTGTTTAATTCACCACAAAAATAAGTAGCTTTTTAGCTATGGAGTAAATTCTTTTTTATCCAATATTAATGTAATGTTCATTTAGAAAGAAAATGTTTATCTAACATCATTATAAAGAGCACCATCCATTTCATAACATTAAACTAACTTAAAATAATTGGAAATTGGAAAGAATAGTAGGATTAATTTTTATTCACTAACATTTTTTGTCAATCAAAGCAACTCTCTAAATACCCTACTTCCATCACCTAATTGCATATAGAAATTCTTGATTAATCAAATCTAAAGGGTGAAAATTATAAATGAGGAAGTTTAATATATTTAAAGAAGAACAAGCAAACTCGTCGAGGCTATGGATACTCACTAGTAGCGGGTATATATTTGTGATTCAAACTCAAGGGGATATACATGCTCGTAAATAGTGAAGCAAGCAACAAACGTGTGAAAAGATTTGGTTTGAATAAAGACTTAGGCCTTTGTTTGATTTCATAACTGATTATAAACTTTGTATTAGTATAACTAATGAGCTCCATCTTTATACTCTTTTGACTTGTTATGATAAATAAATAGTATCATTAAATGAATAACTAATCATTTTTAGATATTAAGAATTATACCCTTAAAACTGATAATTGAAAACGTCAAATCAAGATTAATAAGTTAAATGAGAAAATATCAATATTTTTATCAAAGTTAATTGCCTCGTTCAAGTGTGTGGCCATTTTTTTATTGCCCCAACAACTCTACTTTTATTTTTTAGAAAAATAAAGAGTCTCTCTTATAAAATTTTGAAAAATTTCCTTGCTTTGCATTTGGATTCCTAGTTTTAGCGATTTTTTGTTTTCTTATTTTATCATTTTTTATATTTCCATGATATTTGTCGAGACATTTTCAATCATATACAATTTATTGAATTGCGACTCACAGATCAAAAAGTGCAACCATTTGAAATTTTGTATTTTTTTTAACTAATTTTGGTTGATTTTTAATTATTTATTAGATTTTTATTATTTAATTTTTATATTTGCTAAGGAGTTAGAGGCGGGTTGAGGGATTTAGTTTAATATGTAACATATTTTCGCGACCTACAGAATTATTCTTACAGTTTATTATTATTATTATTATTATTATTATTATTATTATTAAATAATATTTTTAACCACTACTTAGCCCACATCACATGCATACGTGTCTCCATACCACACATAGATTTCCCAACACCTTCCTCCATACACTACATACCCTTCCATTCAAATAACATTACAACTTGTTAAACTATATAAAGAACAAAATGAAAACTTCTCCCATGCATGTGAGATCTTTACAAACGATTCAACAATTTGCACAAACTATTATGTAATTTTCCCACGCACTGTTACAAAACTCCAATTTCCGTAGCGAATATCTCGAGCTACATGGCACAAAATCAAACTTAGGATAGGTCATTGGAAAGAGGAAATTGAGGAAACAATATGGAATCATTTATTTCAATAAATCTACATTATAAACTACCTAGAAATTCAACAAAGAAAAAGGCTACAATTTTTAATTGAATCTAAATTTTTGTGTTTGTTTTTGTGAATAAAGCTGGATGTTGAAACTTTGTGCTGTTGTGATCTCATCAAATCGTTATATATCTATAATAATTGTAGTAACACAAAAATATTGGGCTTACATTTGGGGATTTCTTTCTAATTTACAAGAATCAAGTTTTCTTTTAATAAATAGTTTTTATTGTTTTGGATTGAGATCTTTGCTTTAAGTTTTAATATATTTTTATTGATAAATTTTGTAAATGTTTTATGAAGAATTTGTAGAAGATTGTTACCACTTGGAGCTCAACATTTTTTGTATTGAGTTAGTAGATGAGAAAGAAAGGATTATTCAAATCCAAGGAAATCAGAAAACAAATTTTCCTGAAGTTATCACAAGACAAATTTTTATTTTATTTTGTTTTGTTTTTAAATTGAACTATCTGATTATAAATAGAGGGTATGTGGAAGAAAGTGGAGTGGATGAAGTGAAGTAGAAGGAAATTATATTATTGTAGGTTCTTTCTTCTCAAATCATAGTCCCAAGAGAGTTGGGAATTGTTTCACTTTAAGGCTCTGGTTTTATAATCAGTATTTTACAGTTAGTTTTTGAAGACAAATAAAGTATTGATATTTATTGAATGATGTGATATGAGTACTGTACGATATTTTAATTATTTAAAAGACACTGATGATATTTTCCTCTAATGCTATTCTTTATATTGATACATGTTGAATGTTGGAATGTGCTTCTGTCCTTTCTTTTGAAATGGCAAAGTATATGTAGTGTTGAGTTATTTTAGCAACATAAATTTGCTATTTGTTTAATATGAGTGGTCGACATTCATTTATGGTATTCAAAAGGATAGTTCATTAATCTCTCTCATTATTGAGATAAATTTATTTTATGTCATTTGTATTAATTTATTATATGAAAATAAACATTAAAAGGAATAAAAATTATAATTAGCTTCTCATAAGCTATTTGAAGTAGAGCCCAAAACTCCATTTAAGTGGCTGATTGGACCCATATTTCAGTGACGGGTTTCACTATTTGAAACATTTTTTGTATTTTCTTTAAGTGATAGATTTGGGTGACTTCCCTATCCCTTGCTATTAATATTATTCAAGCAGATCCATTCATACACAACAATTTGTATATTTGTCTATATTTACTTGTAAGTATTTAGAATGATTATATTAGATTAATTTTTTTATTTATTTTTTCTATATTTTGAAGTTAGATTGATATAGGCAATTGGGCCTTTGTTCTACAGAGTACATAGCCACACTAAATGAAAAGGGGTCTAATTAGGACAATGATCGGGCCAATATTCACTCGTTGTAGGAGGAATTATTTTGCTTGTTAACACCTTGTTAAGGCATACTTGAAATTTTTCCAAATGTAGCCTCTACCAAGAACCAGTAGCCAAAATCCCCTTCCCACTCAACAATCAATTATAGAAACTCTTTCCCCAACAACATGTAAGACACAAAGGCTACTATCTTTGAAACCTTTTTGGATTTATTTCTTCTCTTAACATAACTAAAACCTCCTTCACAACATCTTAGATCCTTGCATGGATATCCTATTGTGCTTATTTTGGTACCACCTTCCTGTGCTAACTATTTTTACTATTGTTTGGGTGGTAACTCTAATACCATCTATGTGTGTTGAACATATTTACTGATATCTCTTCAAATTACACTTTGTATGTTAGGTGGTACCTCTGACACCGCCTTCATGCGATTAAAAACTATACTACTCCTCCTTGTGTGTGGTAGCTCTGATACTAGATCCATGTGATGAAAAACTATACTACTCCTTGTGTGGTAGATCTAATACCACTTGTCACGACCCTAGGGGCTCTTATAGTTACAAGGAACCTTCATGGGTGCACAGTGACCCTGTGATCATGGAGAACCAATATGTTTCACAAATTCTTGGTGTAGTGTATAGTTACTCCAACCGCACAATGCCTCACAATACATTTCCTTAGATAGTCTCTATATTATTAGTTGCTTAGTGGGATATCATAACCCTTCAATATAGTGCAAGAAAATATTATTGTCACTTCTACTTTAGTTAATTTTAAACCATCAATTATTCATTGGAAAAATGTAAAGACATCACATCAATTTCATCCACACAAATTACATGTGCACAATTTTATATGAAATTCCCCTTCGACCTTTTGCTTTCATAGATATTACATTTTTACATAAAATTTGAGGCAATGGATTGGTTAAAACAAAGTACAATTCCAAAACTATTTTTGCAATGCAAGGAAAAACCCTCTCACCCAAAATCACCTTGTTTGGGTCACCTACTACCCCATTCCATTCATTCAATTTGGACCTACTTCACTCCAAGTCAGCACGACCATAGCCCCACTGAGCTAATTTTCCACCCTATGGTTTGACTTGATCCTTTCACTTCATCTTGCAACCTTGACCCTCTTCTTTGTCTCACCCAACCTCTCTCATCCTCATTAAATGACTTGTGAGTTATGTTGGCATTATGCCTAATGTGTTGTCCTTTGATGGAAACCTACATGATAAAAATGTCAACATGATGGTAGAAGGATGAGTATACAATGTAGTATAAATGTGACAAAGAGATCGGACAAAGGAATATCAGTTCAGAGATAGAGAAATGATTAAGGTAAAGTGTAGGAGAATATACATGGGTCATGTGAACAAAGACCATGTACATACGTGTGTATGGTGGTGCAAAGTCATGTATAGTTTCCACACGACAGTGTTATCAATACCAGGGGTCTTTACCATGGTATTGAGCCATAGTAATGAGCGCAATCACATATATTTGATTCCATCAAAGATTACCATCAGCATAACTACGAGATTGGCCTAAGGTATTGGCTAAGGCCTAAGCTATATAATGAGATGGAGATTAAAGTGCTATGTGTGCAAGTTATGGGTTATTAATGAATGGTTTGAATTGAAAACAAGTGTGCACTAATGAGCATGAAGGAGGTTCAAATTTCATACATCTGAAATCATTGTAGTGACTAATAAACATGCATTCTTTATCCTTTATGATTATGACTAACAATGATAAATTTGTGATGGTAATGATATTCTCTCATGAACATATGATAGTAAGGGTTGTGAAATATGATTTGTAGGAATGATTCAATAATTATAGATTTGTAGACATATATTCTTCATAAAGGTCATGTACATACACAGATCTACTTTAGGGGGGTCACGTGTATATTCTACAAAACTTCATAATATTTACGTAGGTGTGAAATATTAAAAGCGCATACATACGCGAGTGTTCTTTATCAAGGTCGCGTACAACTGTTAGATTTTTGAAGCATGAACTGTTAATGATGGTTGATCAGTTTAGATATGTTTGTTGTTGTCTGCCAATGATGTCTCTCTCATAATGATCTGTGTTCGACATTACTGGTTGGGTTGAATTGATTAGGAAATGAAATGTTAACTAAGTGGCGATGCTGCTACATAATGATATGTATTTGGTTTTGTGATCTATGATGGGTTTATTATGTGATGCAGTGATTGTTTTAGTGTGAAAGTGATTCGATTCATGTATCAACATTCTTGAGATCTATACATGGGTATGCTTCAGGAGAAGTGCTTACATACGCATGTATGATTAAGAACAATAGCGTATACAATATAACATATACTTGATCAGGGTTTACGGTGGAAGAAGTTGGTTTTTGTGATGGTTAACAATGTTTGGCTTGGTATATTGGTGAGTGGATATGCATTGACATGATCTTATGATCTAGTTTGATATAGTTTTAATGGTTACATTGGTTGATTTGATGATTCAGTTGGTTTGGTACTTGAGTAATTGATTTCAGAATAGTTGAAAGTGGATCCAATTTGAAAATTTTTGAAAATTGATCAATAAAGAAGGTTTATAGCTCCCTTCCAGTAGAATTTGGAAAATGAGAGAAGGTTGTAGCCTTCTCCAGGTAGGAGCCTGTGTACTGGTTAAATTATGCACCAATGCAAGATTGTAAGAAAATTATTTTATTTTTAAAAGAAGACAGAGACAACAACAACATTGGTTTTCTCCCACATTGGGTTTCAACCAAAAATCTTGGTGTTCATTAATGTGTTTCTTATGTGTTGATGATCTATCTTCTCGCTACTACTCACAGTTTCTACGTAATACATGTTTTAATGAATTAATGATGCACTGGTTAAAGATTAACAAATGTTGAATTATATGTAAAGCTAGTTGACTCGATATACGTAGTTTTCTTTCATCATATTCACGTATGTACGCAGGTTCACTGAATAATAGTCGCTTATAGAAATTGGAATAAGAAAAGTAAATTTTAATTAAGTTTTAAAATACTGATTCCCAACCCCCCTCCTCCTCCCCACCTCTTGGTATTTTTCCTAACAATTGGTATTAGAGAAGGTCCTTCAGAAGAAGCTTGATCACTTGAAGGAAGATTCATCAAGATGAACAATCAAGAGGGAGTAGCATATATCAAGCCACATTTGTTTAATGGACCGAATTTGGTTTTCTGGAAAGTCAAAACAAGAGCTTATCAGCAGTCACTTGGAGATGATGTTTGGGGAATTGTTTAAGGAGGCTATCAATATCCATCCCCCATTCCCATAGATGAAGCAAAAAATAAGAAATATGAGATCAATGCAAAGGATGTCAACATTCTATTGGGAAGATTGGTAGAATCGGAATTTGTGAAAGTCATGCAGATGAATACTGCAAAGGTTATATGGGACAATATCATCTAGATTCATGAAGGTGACACTAAGGTAAAGAGTGACAAAATTCAAACCTTTCGAATTCAATACGAAACCCTTAGAATGCATAGTGATGAAAATATCGCAAGTTTCTTTCTTAGGGTAGATGAGATAGTTAATTCAATGAGAAATCTTGGTGATGACATAAAATAATCAATGCCCGTTGAAAAAATCCTAAGATCTCTAACCCCAAAATTTGATTCGAAAGTCTCTGCCATTGGAGAAATGTAGCATTTAAATAACCTTATTATTGACTAGCTTAATGTGATCTTAACATCTTACGAAATAAGAAAATGGGGTCCTTCAGGTATCAGAGAAGCAACATTAAAAGATTCTTTTAAATGAAATTAAAAGGAGGATCTTAAGGAATCAAGTTATGTATCAGATGAAGAAGAGGTGAACTTTTCATATAAACTCCAAGTAGGAATTGGTAGATTTAGAGGTAAGCTTCCTCTCAAATGTTTTGCATGTGGAAGAGTTGGTCATTATGTTGCTAAATTACCTTATAACGAAAACCATGAGAAAGGGAAAAATTATGCAAAAGTAAATCTTAGAGGAAGTTTTGAAAACAAGAAAAGTTTCTACACACACAAAAAACATAGTGATGGTCTTTCAAATGGTGAAGAGGGTGAATTTGATCAAGAATATCAATTGCTTATGGAATTTGAAGATAAATGTATCTATGAGTTTGATGATGTGTTTATGGATGCTCTAGAAGAAAATGATAATATCATTGAAGAAACAACTCAACTTAAAATTCATCTAGAAGAAGCTAAATTAGTAAAGAAGCACTCTAAAAACAAATTCTAGAAAAGGAGAGGCATAATGAAAAGTTAGAACTAGAAATAGTAATTCTAAGAAAGGAACTTGAGAAAATAAAAGGTCCAAACTTTAGATTTTCTAAAAGATCCGAGGCCCTAGAAAAAATCATCAAAGTACAATTCTCTCCCCTAATAAAAATAAGTCTTGGATATAATGGAGAATCATCAAGGATTGTAAAATCTTCTGAAATGGGTACATGAAACTATATCAATGCAGTAAAGGGAGGTAGTCAACAAAATTCCAACTCTCAGGAAAGGAATGAAGTATCAAATTTCCCTTAGGTAAATCTCCCTTACCACAATCAATAGGGAAATTACACAAAAAGGTACTATACTCACAGGCACTGCTACTTCAATGGTCAATGCTTCACTTGTCATAATTTTTGTTATAAGGCTACTCAATGTGTCACTTATAAAACTATCATGAATAGAGAAGAAAGAAAACAAAATAATGAGATTATATTAAATAAATACTCTTACAATACTTTCTCACTTCTGTAAGATGAAACATAGTGTTCCATGTGTAATAAATTTGGGCATAGAGAAACTAAATGCCAAAGAAGAATGAGACCAACTCTTCAGAATGAGCAAAAGACAACAACATCCCAGGTATGGAAAAAAAAACCATAGAATCTGAAAATTGTGGTTTAGCTTTGTTGCAGGAGATCAATAAAATTGATGGCACATTGATAATGGATACTCAAAGAATATTATAGGTGATAAAGATAAGTTTATGCCGTTTAATGCAATAAGGAAAGAAAATATTGTAACCTTTGGAAATAACTCACCTGCTGCTGTCAAAGGAAAAGGAACAACTTTTCTAAAAGATAAGGTTAAGGCTAGAAATGTTTTGTTTATTGATGGATTAAGACATAACTTGTTGAGTATTTGTTAAATGTGTGATGAAGGACATGAGGTTTTTTTCTAGATCAAAGAATTGTGTGGTAAAAAATCTAGATACAGATAGGATAATAATAAAAGGAACAAGAATTCCTAGTAATGTCTATGTCTTAGAAGGCGAACAAGAGCATTGCTATTTGAGAAAATCAGAAGAAAGCTAGATTTGGCACAAAATATTGGGACATCTAAGCTTCACTCAATTATAGAAGTCAAGCAGAATGGGAGCAATACGTGAGTTTCCTAACATCTCTTTGCTAGAAGACATCATATGAAAATCATGTCAATTTGATAAGAAAACTAGAGTTCAATTTAATTCTAAAGAAGGTACTTCAAGTAAGACACTTGAACTTATTCATACTTATTTATGTGGTCCTATGAGAATGAAGTCTCCTCGAGGTGAAAAATACTTCATATTATTCATTGATCATTTTACTAGAATGTGTTAGATTGACTTATTGAAACTAAAGATGAAGCATTTGATAAATTTAAGGTATTCAAAGCTCTAGTAGAAAATTAGTTAGATTTAAAAATCAAATGTCTTAGATATGATAGAGGAGGAGAGTTTATATCAAATGAGTTTTCGACTTTTATGAGAAACATGGTATCAAGATGTAATTTTCTATAGCTTAAAGTCCTCAACAAAATCTAGTGGTGGAAAGAATAAACAGAGCAATCCAACAAATGGAACGTGCCATGCTTGATGAGTCTGGGACACCTCATACCTTATGGGGAGAAGTAACACATACAACTGTAAATATCCTCAGCAAAGCTCATATTCGGGTAAAAAGTGATAAAAATCCTTATGAACTATGGTTTGCTAAGCCTCCAATTGTTAAACATTTCAGAGTTTTTGGAAGAAAATTTTACATAAATAATAATGATGATAAATGTGGAAAGTTTGAATCTAGAGCTGATGAAGAAATTCTCCTTCGATACTCCTCCAGAAGAAAAGGATATAAATGCTATAATAAAAGGCTTCAAAATATTGTTGATTGCGTTGATGTTGTAATTGATGAAGCATCCACAGGTACCAAAAGGGAAGCACCAAAAAATAATGAACTTGTTCCTACAACAAGCCAAAATGATGTAGGAGAGGGGTAATTAGTGAAGCACTAGAAAAAGGAATTGAAAGCAAAGAAGAATAAAAAAAGAATCCTTCAAGGTATGTTCAGAAACATAATCCAGAATCTCAAATTCTAGGTGAAAAGGAAGCTGGAGTACAACCTAGAAGAACCCTTTTTGGGACTTCCAGTTATCTAGCCAAACTATCCACTATTGAACCTCAAAATGTAAATCAAGAAAGAAAAGATGAAATTTGGGTTAAGGTAATGAATGAATAACTTAATTAAATAGAAAATAACTATACCTGGGAACTAGTACCAAGACCTCATGATAAAATTGTTATTGGGACAAAATAGGTATTCAAAAACAAACTAAATGAAAATGGAGAGGTAATTAGAGACAAAGAAAGACTCATATGCAAAGACTATGCTCAATAAGAAGGAATAGACTTTGAAGAAACATTTTCACCCATAGTCAGACTTGAAGCCATAAGAATGTTCCTTACATTTTCAAGCTTTTATAACTTTAAAGTATATGAAATGGATGTAAAATATGCATTTCTAAATGGAGATCTAGAAGAAGAAGTTTATATTGAACAACCTGAAGGGTTCATTCTAGGAAATGATAAAAATCTTTTCTACAAACTTAAGAATGCTCTATATGGGCTAAAACAAGCCCCATGAGAATGAGATTATCATATTTATAAGTAACTTCAACAATAAGGCTTCACTAAGGGGTTTGCAGATAACAAATTACATTTAAAAATGTATAAAGATAAACTTTTGATAGTTGTTATTTATGTTGATGACATCATATTTGGAATCAGTGAAGAATATATGAGCCAAGGATTTGCTTTAGTTATGCCACAAGAATTTTAAATGTCCTTACTTTGTGAAGTAGCATACTTTCTTGTTCTTCAAGTTCAACAAACAAAGAATGGTATCTTTCTCTCACAAACAAACTACCTCAAGCAGATCATGAAGAAATATGGAATGGAAGACTGCAAGTTGTATACACATCTATGGTAACAGGATGTAATCTTAGTAAACCAACCATAATCTAGATCCATGATTGGGATCCTACTCTACCTTATAGGCACAAGACCAAATATTATGCACGCAGTTGGGATTATTGGACAATTTCAAACAAATCCTAAAGATAATCATCTCCATGAAATCAAGAGAATATTCAATTATTTAAAATGAACTCAAGATTTTGGTCTATGGTATTCCAAAGATGTATATTTTGCACTTCATGCTTACAGAGATTCAAATTGGGCAAGTAATATCGATGATCAAAAGAGTACTAAGGGAGGAGAATTTTATTTGGGACCGCACTTTATATCATGGTTCAACAAAAAACAAAGTTCAATTGCTTTATATACTCCTAAGGAGGAATATGTTGTTGCTTCATCTTGTTGCACTCAACTTCTATGGATGATGCAAACATTGTAAGACATTCAAATCACTTGTCCTCAACATATAACTATTCGGTGTGAAAATACTAGTGCGATAAGTATTTCTAAAAATCATGCCATGCACTACAAAACCAAGCATATTCCAATCAAATATCACTTTCTAAGAGAACAAGTGCTTGAAAAAAAGTTCAAACTGGAATATGTTCCCTCAAAGGAAAAATTTGCAAATATATTTACAAAGCCACTTCCACGTGATTCCTTTGAATATATCAAACATAAACTAGGAGTGGTCTCTACCACATCAATTTTTTCTTATTCTAACAGATCTTTCATGTTCAGAGGGAGATGAGACTAAAATTACTACGGTTCACTTTATGTACATGGATCACATGAGGAATAGTCGTGTATATACGTGAGTTTGGTTCTATACAGTAGAATATGTTTCTCTATGGTGAATAAACTATGAGAGAGACTCAAGGAGAGGTTCTGGTATATTTTAGTCAGTGGTTCTATGGCCCTCTACTTCTATTGTTGACTGGTTACACTCTGTTGTTGATCAAAAGAAACTTAGAAGTAATATTATCTTATGATGATTTATATATGACATTGTTGCTTTGAAGGTCTTCCCGATTGATGAAGTTTCTTTTATGACTTTATTGTGAATATGATTAGTCCTACCATTGAATATATGGAATATGTTTAGGGGGAGAATTTTCTATATTTCTAATAGTGCATTGTTGGCATTATAACTTCTTGAGCATTCCTTGTTGCATAATGATGATCATATTGCTGCTCTCATATCATCATAGTACAAATTACTATATGGTGAATGATGGTTGTTGATGACTATCATGGCCTTTCTCCCTCTCTATTGAGGTCTTTGGTTTTGGTTTTAAATGTCTCTTGATGTAAAGGTCACATAAATACTCATGATCTAAAATTGTAATATTCTATCAAGTCAATTATGTATGTAAGCCCTTTGTTTTGGTCACTTGATGTAATATTGAGTCAAATATGTAACCCCATTGTTTTGGGTGATTGATGTCAGCATGAGTCCTTGATGATAGGAAATTCCATATTTGGCTGAGTCATAGCATCATGTACTTCTTTGTATCATCTAGAAGTTTTAGCATATTCTCATGGGGAGCATGGTCAGTGCTCATATTCAGCAACATCAAATCTATAGTTCTCATCTCTCCAAAAGGATAACAAAGACTTCATTCCGCATTGGTGAGTCATTTTACCTTGATGGCAAAGGGGGAGAGAAGCTTGGTGTTTGGAGAATGCTTGGTGACTTGGGAAAGAAGCTTGGCATGTCTACATATGTCCTCACAACCCTTATTATCACATGTTCATGTCAGAATATCATTACCATCACAAATTTATCATTGTTAGTCATACTCATAAAGGATCAAGCAATCATGTTTATTAGTCACTACAATGCTTTCAGATCTATAAAATATGAACCTCCTTCATGCTCCTTGGTGCACTCCTGTTTCATATCAAACCATTCATTAATAATCCGTAACTTGCACACTTAGCACTTTGATCTCCACCTCCTTATATAACTTAGGCCTTATCCAATCCCATAGTTTATGCCGATGGTAATCTTTGACAGGATCTTGTCATGCTCATTACTAGGGGTCAATACCATGGTAAAGACCCCTGGTACTGAGAATACTATGATGTGGAAATGGTACGCCACTTTTCTTCACCATACCCGCATATGTACACGATAGTTGTTCACAAGACCTGCGTATATATTCCACACACTACCTTTATCATTCCTCTGTATCTGAATGGATATTCCTTTGTCCAATCTCATTGTCACATATTTACTAGCCTGTATACTCATCTTGCTACCATCATGTTGACATTTTTATCAAGTAGGCTGCCATTAAGGACAACACATTAGTCATAGTGCCAACAATCTCACCCTTTGGAATTGATGGAAACCACTTGAAAAAAATGTCAACATGATGGTAGTAGGATGAGTATACATGCTAGTACATATGTGACAATGAAATTGGACAAAAGAATATCAGTTCAGAGATAGGGGAATGATAAAGGTAAAGTGTAGGGAAATATACATGGTTCTTGTGAACAAATACCACGTACATACGTGGGTATGGTGCAGCAAAGTGGTGTACAGTTTCTGCACCATAATATTCTCAATACCAGGGGTCTTTACCATGGTATTGATCCATAGTAATGAGTGCGACAACGGATATTTTATCCCGTAAAATATTACCATCAGCATAATTACGAGATTGGCTAAGTCCTAATCCATATAAGGAGATGGAGATCAAAGTGGTAAGTGTGCAAGTTATGGGTTATTAATGAATGTTTTGATATGAAATAGGTGTGCACCAAGGAACATGAAGGAGGTTCAGATTTTATAGATTTGAAAGCATTGTAGTGACTAATAAACATGCTTTCTTGATCATCTATGATTATGGCTAACAATGATAAATATTTTATGTAAATGATTTTTTGACATGAACATGTGATAGTAAGGGTTGTCAAATATGTTTTGTAGGAATGATTCAGTAATTACAAATCTGTATGTGGGTTTTCTTTAGAAAGGTCGCGTACATACACAAATCTACTTTACGGGGGGTCACATGTATATTCTACAAAACTTTATAATCTGTATGCATGTGTGAAGTATCAAAAGTGGATACATACGTGTGTGTTCTTTATAAAAGTCACGTACAACTGCTAGGGTTTTGAAGCATGAACTTTTAATGATGGTTGATTAGTTTAGATATGTTTGTTGTTGTCTATTAATATTGTCTCTATCATAATGATCTGTGTTTGACTGTAATGATTGGGTTGAAATTATTGTGGAATGAAATGTTAACTAAGTGGTGATGCTACTGTATTATTATATGTATTTCATTCTATGATATGTGATGGGTTTAGTATGTGATGAGTGATTGTTTTAGTGCGACAGTGATTTAGATTTAGGTATCAAATTATTTGAGATGTATACGTGGGTGTGCTTCAGGAGAAGTGCATACAGACACATGTATGATTAAGAACAACATCGTATACAATATAATATATGCTTTATCAGGGTTTGCAGTGGCAGAAATTGGTTTTTGTAATGGGTAATACTATTTGGCTTGGTATATTGGTGAGTGGCTATGCATTGGCATGATCTGTTATGATATAGTTTTATTTAGTTGCATTGGTTACCATGGTTGATTTGATGATTCATTTGGTTTAGTATTTGAGTAATTGATTTTGAAATAGTTGAAAGTGGATCTAGTTTGAAGCATTCTGAAAAGTGACCCATAAGGAGCCGAGGATATTAGTCTTTAGAAAGGTGATTGTAGCTCCCTTCCATTAGAAGTTGGAAAATGTGAGAAGGTTTTTGCCTTCTGCAAGTAGGAGTCTGTGTACTGGTTAAAAGTTTTCATGCATACAATATTGTAAGAAGATTATTTTATTTTTAAAAGAGGACAGAGACGACAACAATGATGGTTTTCACCCATATTGGGTTTCCACCTAAAATATTGGTGTTCATGCGTGTTGATGTGTTTCATATGTGTTGATGATCTATCTTCTTTCTACTACTCATAGTTTCTGCTTAATACATGTTTTAATGAAGTAATGGTGCATTGGTTAAATATTAACAAACAATGAAATATATGTAAAGGTAGTTGACTAGATATACACAATTTAGCTTCACCATAGTCATGTATGTACGTGGGTTCACTAAATGATAGTTGCATATAGAAATTGGAATAAGAAAAGTAAAGTTGAAGTATGTTTTAAAATATTGATTCACCCCTTTGCTCTCAGTATTTTTCCTAACAAGTTATGCCTTCTATGTGATCCATTTATTGAATGATTCCTTTGCCTCTCCATTATGCACTTTACTTATATGGCACTCAAATTTCCATTCGATTACTTATCCTTAGGGTCCTTCACATTTGGAATGGGTTAGCTCCATAGTTAGTTGGTGGTGCTTTCAAGTTGGGTCAACTCCTATTGTATCACCTTCACCCATCCATATCCTATTCATTCATTTACTGAATGGTCCCACATCATAACGGCAGGTTGGGATGAACTCCTTTCATCCCACCTAGCCTCCTCTCATGCATCCACCACTGGGGCCACCATCGCACAGTCACCCAATCATTTGATCCACCACACTCATTTTCCCATTACTTAGGCCCATGGTGTCTCTAGCAAATGAAAGGATTTTATTTTTTTCCAATTTAGTCAACTCATCTTAGGGTGCATGCCTTAGTCATGTGACACCCATATGGTGCTCATGCCACCAATCCTATATGCAAGAAACCACAACTTCAATTTTTCCACACCATGTTGATGTGCCCTTTCTCAGAAATCCTGTAATGGTGATGTCTCCCATGTTCTACTCTTTTATTAAACACACCCAAATCTAAGGCCTACTACATATGGATCTTCGGCATCATTGTTTATCCATTATTTGTTTTATTGTTTTTATATAAATTTTAAATTAAAATAGTGAAGTTTTAAAATTATGACACTGATAATTCAACCCCTATTGGAAGGGCTTGTCAACTAGCTTCATTCATTTGAACTACCCAACTAATTTATTTTTTATATTGTAAGTCAGTGGACTCCTTGTCTATTTGGGCGATTGAGTCATTAGTTACTATAATTATTGTAAGTACATAGTGGTTGTATAAATATGTATGCACTTGACATGAAGATTTTTCTATTGGTTTTGATATATAATATTATAAAACAAGGTTGAGTTTTTTGGTACCCCACTACTGTTATCCCTTTCCCAATTTTCTCATTTTTTATAATGTCTAATATTTCTTGTTGTACATAGTATTGGCATCTGATGCATACTTTCCCTAGACTTTAACGTTTGTTTTATTGTTGGTAGTTTATGGACCCAAGTACATCAATTATGTATATTTAAATGAAAATTTTGGAAGAGATACATGATTTGTGATAGAGAAAATAATAAATAATTCAATGATTATGCCCATATAAATTTCTTATCAAAAATAGAAGTGAGGTCACATTTTTTTCTCAGAAACCCATGAAAATTTCATTGAATTGATCCCCTTATAATTAAAGAAATTCATTGGTCAACCTTTTAATGCATCACCCTAAAAATGATGAACAATTAAAATTAACAAACAAAGGAAGAACAAATTTGTATGAGTGGGTTGAGAAAATCCTCAACAATTTTTGTGAGGAGCAAGTGATTGAACAACACATTTCCATCAAAGCAATCAAGAAAAGGTTTTACGATGATTTCCATGAAGATTTTTTTTGTACCATATCTAACTTGTTACATAAATTCCTCATCAAAAGAAAAGTTGGAAATATTATTGAGGATAGAGCCCCCTTAGACCCATTACCAAAGTCGGACTAACCCAATTTCCAATCTGACTAGGAGTAATTTTTTGAGCCTCACTATAAATACACTAAAGAAGAGTGGGAATACTCTTTAAGAAAATGAAGTTGTTCATCGAAAATTTAGCTATTAATTACATGTAAGTACGGGTCAATGATGGGGTTACAAAAGTTCATGAGATAAATTGGAAAAGATAAAAGAAAAATTGAAACAAAAAAGAGAATAAATAAAAATTCAATTGAAATTGAGGAGCCGACATGATAGGAATATGGTCAGTCATAAAAGTATAGAGGTACACTTTCAATGAAGAGTTGGAAAGAAAATCACAATGGTGGATGTAACAGTACAATCAATTGACTGATATCCAAAAAAAAATGAATTGGACAAAAGAAATTAGAAATGATGGGAGATTGTTGAGGAAAGAAGCATCCAAGAATCACAACAAAAGAAAACTCTATAGAAATAGATTGGGAAGACATGGGACTCAACTGAGGCTTCCCAGGAGCACCTCTATTGGAGAGGCATAGAACCGACAATCCCATTGGAAAATGATAATATGAAATTAAACTTTAGGCTAAGAATACATGTATAGAACATGGAAGTGGATGAATTTGGACTGATAATACCATGATCTCCTATAGTATATGTAACAATTCCCGACATAAGAGACTTCCTAAATTAAATGATCCATATGGATTTATAACCTCCTTTTGTTTGGTCTAGAAGAGATGAATCGATAAATCCGATAGATCGTCTCCTAATAGAAATCCGAATTTTGAAAAAGACTTGGGTAAATAATGAGGAAACCATGACATACTTCTCCATATAAGAGATCTCATGAGCATACCTGCCCACCAAAATTAGTATCTATTGAATAAGACCATTCAAGGTGAGACGAAAAAATGTCGCATCAATAAAAAAATTGATTAATAGAGTATTTAGATAAAGAGTTCCAAATAGTTGATGTCCCACAAACCACTTTGACAATCAAACTCAAAAGTGAAAAGTTCGACTCAATAGTAAAAAATATAAAAAAATTGACTATCAAAGTAGAAATAGACATGAAAAAAGAACAAGTTGAGTCAAAAAACTGAGTACTCCACTTGAACCACATTCAATCTCATAAAATTTAGTACATTATCCTCTAGAAAAAGAAAATATGGGACTAATTCAAATTCCCCGATATGAGAGTGACAAAGACCCCATAAAGCACTAGTTTGTGTTGAAAATTATTGGGATGCCAACATTGTCGATGATGAAGCAAAACAAATTTCCTATTTTTCCATCTTGCTCATAAAAAGAGCCCTCACTTGCTTTATGAACTTTATGGATAATAAAGTTAGAATCAAGACAAAATCAAGACAAGTTTCCTCTCATTCTTTAAACATCAAGATGTTAAGCATATTGCAGCCCACAAATTGAAAGGAATGAAGTAAAATTCATTAGAGCCTATCTAAGAATATGATAAAATATTTAAATCCTTTTTAATTCTAATACCATATGTGATCGTTAAAGCTCTTCCAGTGCAATGGTATGTTGTTGGATTATAAAAAAGAATAAAAGGTCCTTTAAGAATTTATAAAATAACAACATGTAAAGAATATTAAAAAAAATACTAACACATTGAAGTAGATTATGGTTGGCCATCAACCTTCTCATCGATAGAAAAGAAAATTGAAGAAAAAATTTAGTTAAAATAGGCCCTTATGAACCTTAATCTCTAATGAAATGAATTTTGGTGCACCACACACAATAGTGAAGTACACTATAAGGGCAACTGAAAATTTGTAGACCATATTCAATAAGATGTTCAATGCGTACAACAAACATATACTATGACATTTCCCAAGTTACATCAAATCATAGTATAATAGGATGCCATCACAACTTAAAGAATGGAAATCCAAAGTGGTGTGTAATATGTTAGGAACTAACCCACTTTACACATGAATGCTAACTAAATGGTCATAGTAAGATCAATTGTCATATGGTTTACCACACATAGTTGACTAACTGACTGATCCAACAACCCAATCAGGTTGAGGAAATATGTATCTAGAGAGAGGCAATAAAAACCAAGGCTGTAGAGGATATCAAGGGAACCAAAATGACCAAGGTTTATTTAATGGAAAATTTGGGTGTGGAAAAATTTTAGATTTGAGGATGGCCTTACTTTTACACTTGCTAGTAGGAGGGGCACATGGGACCTAAATATCCATTAAAAGATAGAATAAACTTGTGCTTGTACAAGATTTATGGATTGGGTGGTCGCTCTCTAGAATATTTCCATAAAATCCTTAAATTAATGAATAAGAGAGTTTCTAATCTACTCACCTCTGTCCCAAAAAAATAATTTATAAATTCCAAAATCTTGCATGTCATCATCAAATCAATGGGTGAGATAAGAATGATGACCCAAAACACAAGAAGAAATCCAATCAATAAAAGTTGTTTAGCCATACCAAAATCTTTAGCGTCACGATGATCTTAGAAGAGAAGAAGTTGATTTTTTCATAAACAAAGATGGAAATATAACCTCAACTATATATTATATCATAGAAGAATTTATAGATTTGATAAAATATGAACAATTAATTAGTCACATAATCCTTCACGTACTCAAAGATTATGAGAAGGATAAAAAATTATATAAAAAGTTACAACAATTATCCCCGGACAAGAATCTTGAGGGCTACAATCCTCCAGTCGATGTTGAGGTAAATAGACATATGATATCACAGGTTGTTGTCAAATTTAGATCATAAGTAAATAATCTCCCTAGAGAAGCTTGGGTAAAGCTTAGAAGACTGACCCTGCATAGAACGACCAATTATATAAAACTAGAAAATTAGAGATTCTTGGGCCCATTGCCACCTTAGAACATGTTTAAACATAAATCATGGGTATCCTGACATTCTTTGATTATGAATTTGTCAACCTACTTAAGGGAATATTAGTTTACCCAACTTTGGTTGGACAACCATGGGGTTAGAACATGAAAGCTGCTATTTCCATCAAAAGAGAATGAATAAAACTAAAGGGAAATTTGAACCTCAAGAAGGAAATCCTTTGATTGAAACATTAGAAAATGATGCTGAAATAAAACCATTATATTAGATTATGCAAGAGAATGAGGACAGTGTGGAGCCCAACATAGAAGGGGAAAATCTTGTAGGATCCTTGCTTTTCATTGGCTCAGAATTTTAAACACAGAGCTTTATGAATGGAATATTGGTAATTATGAATATAAACCTAAAATTAGTATCAACTAGGAAACCCCAACCATGTTTCACAGTAAAAGAAGTGACAATTGTTCATGAAGGAAAAGTGAGATGATCCCCGGCACTGCTTCCAATTGACTTGAAAAGAGAGTTTGGTACCTCCATTCAGATTTAAAGAAAAGTGTTCTCCTTTGAATCAAATTAATGAAGTGTCCATGTCAAAATGAGAGCAAGGTAAGGTAAACATCCTTGTCCAAAATTTCATTGGATAGGAATCAAGATGGGGAGATACCCATTCTCCTCGACTTCAAACATGGAAAATTGATACAACATATTTTTTGGAGTGATTTGGGGGAGGGGGGGAATAAATTGTTTGGAGTAGCCAACATTCCACACTTTAAGCTGGGAGATGACCCTATAGCCCATATTTAGCTATGTGAAGCATGAATGGAAATGAATTGGCTACAAAGATGATATAGTTTGGCAGACATATTTTTGACCACTCGACAATTTGTTAAAGAAATGGTAGAAAATTGAAGAAGATCATGGGGAAACACTACAATGGAATGAATTAAAGAATAATTTTATAAAACGTTTGAGTTCAACCTATTGACAAAGAATTAAATGAAGAAGTTAATCACATTAAAGAATTTTTTTTTCAAACAAAACCCTTGTTCAGAAAGAATTAAAGGGAAAAGTGAAAGTCATCTACCCATCAAATTTGACATGTAATTATGTATCATGACAATCATTAGTCAAAATATAATATTCTTGAAGAAATAGAAAATATAAAATTCCCAGGGTAGATATTTTTTTAGAAAATGAACCATTCAAAGAACCAAAAAAATATTAGAATGTTATTTAAGATATAAAAAGTGTAGGAAGAAAAACCTAAAAACCATATTTTCACTTGCCTATCAAGTAGTGAAGGTTGGAGACCAAAGACTCGATGAGGCAAAAGCCCAAGAATGGATGGATGTTGAACTAAAATTTATATAAGTCAACATCACTAATGATGATCAACAGAAAATGGCCCAATAAGGAGACTACTAGTTGGACAAGAAAACTACATAGTGTATCGACCTCTTTAAGGAATACCAAGATGTATTTTCATGAGATCAAAAGTATTGAAAAGTACTTGTAAAAGAAATGGGGGAGGTGAAAATTGAACTCATCTATGGAGATAAGCCAATAAAGAAACATCCATAAAAATTGGCCCATAAATATAAACTCATCATGTAAAAGGAGGTAGAAGGGGTGCTAGCTATTAGTATCATATATCCCATACAAAAATCAAAAATCAAAATTCCTATGGTCATGCAATAAAGTAAGCATGACCTAAAGGAACTATGAATTTATGTCAATTATCATGTGTTGAAAGAACTAAGAGTCACAGATCCATTTCCAACATTCTTTGTGGATGAAATCATAAATGAGGTGGTAGGTCACAAATATACTCATTCATAGGTAGACTCTCAGCTTACAATCAGGTACCCATTTTGGATTAAGATCAAGGAAAGACAACATTCATCTTAGATTTTGTTTCCTTTCCATACAAATTCATGTCATTTGTATTAAAGAATGCTCCAAATCTTTTCTCTATAATCATAGTTAAAGCATTCCACGAATACATATATAAAACAATGGCTAGTTATTTTGATGACTTGACTATTTATACACTTTTGAAAGAGAATGTACAATGGCTCAGAATAATACTATAAAGATGTAGATAGATTCATTTGTATCTCAAAATAAAAAAGTTTTTGTTCACCACACCAATTGAAATGTTGTTGGGGGATGTAGTATGCAATGAGGGAATCAAAGTAGACATGGAAAAAATCCAAGTGATCCTTTATTTGAAATCCCTAGTCAATCAGAAGTAGATAAAAATAATTATGGGGCAAAAAGTGTATTATATAAAAATTATTTGACATTACTTTGATATAACCTTTGCAATCAATGAGTTTTTAAGTAAAAATGCATATTACATATACGGAGTAAAGAGTGCAACGAGTCACTTGAATTATTAAAGAAAAAAATTGTAGAGGCTCCAATTCTCAAATTTCATGATTTGTCAAAAATTCTTCATGTGAATTTCAATGCATCTAGCATAGTGGTCAGATTAGTTTTAACATATCTTGAAATTTATACAGTTAACCAGCTAAATGTATATGCTAGTTGAAAACTAAACAAGGAAGAAAGGAAATACTCGACAATAGACTGTGAAGCGTTAGCAATGATTTTTCCTTACAAAACTTCCACCACTCTCTTTTATCAAACTCATTCACAATTTCTACTCATCATCATTTGCCCCTAAAGTACCTTGCCAATAAGCATATACATTAGGGGAGGATCTATCAATGGCTATTATTGTTTCAAGAATTCAAATTTGAAATAATAGTTTGACTAGGAAAAAGAATGTTGGGCTAGACCACCAATTGCAACTCAACTCCATAGAAGAAGCAATAGATATTGACAATGATCTATCCAATACAAACTTGTTTTGATTCAAGGCCAACCTCACAAAATTTGCAAATATTGTGCAGTTTTTACATATAGGAAAAACAACCAAAGATCAATCTAAGAAAAAGAAAGGAGAAATCAGCTATGAAAGCAACACCATTCACATTAATTAATGGTAAATTATATAAATTGAGAGCTAACAATGTACTTCAATGATGTATTTTATAGCAAGAAAGATAAGGTATAGTTGAAGAATCCCACGAAAGGGAAGTAGGTGGAAGTTTTGAAAGTGACACTATGATGCAAAAAATCCTCTAGGAAAGATTATGGTGGCCTAAAATAATTCTTTATTGTTGAGTAGAAGTCTAAAATGTAACATATCCTAGAGAACAAATCAACTACATCGAAAGAATGAAATGCCACTACAACCAATCACTCCTACTCTTCCCTTTGAGACTTGGGCTATTAACATTTTGAGCCATTTCCTAAAAGAACCAAGAGGATAGGAGCCAAATACATAATTATTGTAGTCAAATACTTAAAAAAATGGAAAGAAGTTGAACCTATCGTGTTGTGTAGTAAAGGAGAAGAAGGAAAATTTATCTACCAAATTATTGTGAGAAGATTTGTTTTATCCTCAAGTCTTATTAGTGATTGGGCCACACATTTATTTAATGCTAAAATGAAAAGGCTATTGAAGAAATTCATGTTTGAACATAGACTAATAACAAATTATCACCCACAAAAATGTAACATCCCTGGTTGATTTTCCATGTAAATAAAATAAAACCAAGGTCATGGGACATGTATTCCAAGCTGAATGGGGGGGGGGGGGGGGAATTATAACGGGCATCATTTTTCATCTATAATGAATATGGAAAGTGACAAAGGTAAAGAGGCAATCAATGGAATTTAATTATGAGAATAAATGAAAATAGCAGAAAAGAGAGATGAAGAAACATAAATATTCATGCAAGGGAAATTAGAGAGAAAATGAAGGAAAATGAAAAAAAAAAGGAAAAAAAAGTAAGAGACTAAACATCCATGACAAAAAGGAATTAGAGAAGCAATTCACAAATTTGTTCAGTTATAGCTTTTGTAGGTCTAGTTTTTGGCTCTCTTATTCCATACTCTTACACTCTTGCACGCTTAGAACATACTCTGAGCATCTTAACATTTACTTGGACTTGGAGAGAAGAAAACAAATGAAAATCAAGGAATTGGATCACAATGTAAAAGAAGGTTGGATTAGTAGCTATAGATGGAGCTCATTGTGGGCAACTGGTTACATATGTGATTTCCTTGCTGATATTTGGATGCATGAAACATGCATGTGGTTCTTTGGTTATTGATTTGAGTCTGGGTGTGACAAAGGACCCTTCCAAGACATTTTACTTTGGTGATGTGTTAAATTCCATTTTTAAAATAACATAAATGAATACATGTGCATGTTGTAAATAAGAAGAAACATGACAATCATCAACAACATAAAATAACAAGATGTTGATAACGGAGTTCGTCTAGGAGGGACTACATCTCCGAGCCCTGGTGTCAATATGGTGTAGGTCGTAGCATTAAGTGCTGTCAATAGTGATGATGTACATAAGAGGTGATGTCGCTATCATACAAAGAAAATGCCCTCACGTAGGAGTGACTCCAAGAGATGTTCCACTGCAGGAACTCTCATTCAAAAAGGAATCCTATCAAAATGACCTAAACTCATGCATGATGATAATGAGCATCCCACCAACATGGCATAAAAAGGATATTAATGCAAACATACATGACGACAACACGAGTATCCCATCAACATGACGACAAAGGGATCTCAAATAAAACATGACGAATCATAAAAACAAGTACGTCCCACAAATGATTTCGCATCACATCAAGTAGGAACCATGAAAACAAGTAAGAAACAAGATCCCACATCAGACATCAAACAGGGATCTGTGCAACACAATTCATAGAAAAAGAAGTACATGAACACACTTCATATACCTCACATCTTGAGGCCATATGAAGAAAAGGATGTCAAACTATTGAAGCTAGTCGTACAATCAATCTTGTGGCTTTGAATCTCATGGAATGACTGCTCTCACGTCGAATGCTGACACCTACACTCCACTTAGAAAAGTGCCCAAAAAATGAAATGAGAAAATGGAAAATATGAATGCACCATCAGATTTGTGGTGTCAAATAATGAAAAATCGACTGTCAATTTTATGAATTCTGAGAAAGTGAAAATCTAGGGCTTAACGAAACTTTTAGATTCTCCTTAGGTTCCTCAAAGATTACCTCCTCCGGGTCCTCTACAAATCTGTTTCTCAGATCAGGAAACTGACTATGCCATCAGGTTCATGTTGCTGAGAGGTGTAAGATCGACATAAAGTTTGTCCAATTTGGACACTACAAAAATTTCACCGTCCTGATAATTTCGCCCAATCATGGTTCCACCCTACATTAAAAATTAATTAAAATAATGCATTGGTTTTTGTGTGCGCTCCTTGCTCCTCCATCCTTGAGTGCATTAACAAAAGACTGGTTTATATCAATTTTTAGGCGGACTGTTCAAAGCTGTCATTTGGCATTGTGGTTAAAATTCCCGAGTAATAAGGAGGAGGTTGGGTGGTCAAACCCCAACCCCTCCATATTAATACATTTTATGGTTTTTTTTTTTTTTAAACCGCATATATATTTGGGGCATCGGGTCTACATTGGGTGGCCTACCTCGTAATCCTCCATAACTCATTGTGTTAAATGGGGGGGCACATTTAAGGTTTTGCATGGTTTGTTGTTTGTTGGTTGGGCATTATATGACGCCGTTGCGTGGGCGGGGTCGGCCCTCCTGCTGGACATGGGTTCAACTCCCATTGGCCTCTCTTTATACGAAGGCATATGGTTGTTAAGAGGGTTGGGGTGTGGGCCGAGTCCACTGGAGGTGGCCTGCCCACCCCGTATAACTTGGTATTAATGTCGTGGGATGTGGGAGGGTTTGGCGGGGTAATGGCCGCCTACCCAAATTCAACTTTGATTTTGGTGGTTAGTTGGGGGGTCGGTGGGGCTCACGGCCCGTTGACCCAACTTTAATATTAAATTTTGTTAATATGGTTTTGGAGGTGGTGGGGGTGGTGGCCCGCCACCCCTTTTATATTTTATTTATATTTTTATTTAAAATAGGTCTATTTTTTTCAATTTTGTCTAACATAAGGGTTATTAGACAAATTAAGAGGCCACAATTTTGTTGGGTTGTGTTATATTCTTTCCACGACTAACCCACGTAGTTAACCGGGCAGTTAGAGGGGGGCTAGAGCCCCCCCTTTCGTTTCGCCGATTGCATAGTGGAGGGGTCATAGGGGGTTTGAGGGATGTAGGTAACCCCACTCTATGGGGTCTAGGGCAGCCCTTAGGAAAATTTTGGTTTTGGAACCTATGTTATGTTGGGCGGACCCACCTATGGTTTTGTACATGATTTTCACACATGTTTTTGGACACTATGGTTTTCGGTCCATGGTTTTGGATGCTTCGGCATGTATAAATATGTATTATAACATTGAAAGGAAAATAATGAAAAATCGAGATGGTAGTCCCGGTTTTAGGATCCAGGGGAAAATATCTGTGTATATGTGTTTTATGTGTTATGCTCTCACACTGTTTATTTTATGTGTTTTAGAATTCATATGTAGGTAATTTCTGTATGGGGTTAAAACCTACATTTGGTATCGGAGTTGTTTTGGCTTCAAGGGGATGCCTTTGTTGCTGAGGGGGTTTGCTTGGCCTTGTGGTAGACCCTGTTTAGTGGGAGATCTGCAAGATCTATTCTAGTGGTGAAAGAAGATGGCGAGCAGTGGAAAGATAGAGATCAAGAAATTTAATGGTCAGAGTTTTGAGTTGTGGAAACTCAAGATGGAGGATATGTTGGTGGATAAAGATCAGTGGATCACAGTAGATCCAGGTACTAAACCAATGGAGTGTCCGATGAAGAATGGAAGAAGTTGGATCAGAAGGCAAAGAGTACAATACGATTGTGTGTCCTGGATTCAGTATTGCTGAATGTATCAGGGGAAGCTAAAACGAAGGCTTTGTGGGACAAGTTAGGGACTTTTTACCAATCTAAGTCTTCGGTGAATAAATTGTTCCCGTGGAAAAAGTTGTATAACCTGAGGATGAAAGATGGAGACTCGGTGATAGAGCATCTGAATGCATTTAATACTGTGGTCAGTTAGCATATGTTTATATTAAAATTTCAGATGAAGATAAGTGCATTAGTTTGTTGTGTTCTCTATTAGATTCATGGGATAGTCTAGTTATTGCAATAGGTAGCAATGCAACTACCTTGCAGTTTGATGAAATAGTCTCATCCTTGCTGACAGAGGAGAT